>SSNS01000030.1:2030010-2217090 GCA_006937985.1 Aphyosemion australe | reverse complement strand
AGGCTGGTTTAAATCTTATTTATCTGACAGATTTCAGTTTGTTCATGTACATGAGAAATCTTCTTCATACTCTAGAGTTACTTGTGGAGTACCACAGGGTTCAGTACTTGGACCAATTCTTTTCACTATATATATGCTTCCAATTGGTAAAATCATTAGACAACATGGGATAAACTTCCACTGTTATGCTGATGATACTCAGTTATATTTATCCATAAACCCTGATGAACCTAATCAGTTAGGTAGATTACAGGCTTGTCTTGAAGACATAAAAATCTGGATGACTCTAAACTTTCTGCTGTTAAATCCAGACAAGACTGAAGTTATCATCTTTGGACCAGAACCTCAGAAAAGGAAACTGCTTAGTCAATCACCTAATCTAAACGGTATTAAATTAGCCTCCGAGAACAAAGTAAAGAACCTCGGTGTAATCTTTGACCAGGACATGTCATTCAAATCCCACGTTAAACAGGTTTGTAGGATTTCCTTTTTCCACCTTCGGAATATTGCTAAGATTAGAAGCATCCTTTCCAGGAGTGATGCTGAAAAACTGGTTCATGCATTCATTACCTCAAGGTTGGATTACTGCAATTCATTACTATCAGGAGGTCCACAGAATGTAGTCAAAAGTCTTCAGCTGGTCCAAAATGCTGCAGCTAGAGTTCTGATGAGAATTAAAAAGAGAGACCACATCTCTCCTGTTTTAGCTTCCCTACATTGGCTGCCTGTTAAATTCAGAATAGATTTTAAGATCCTCCTTCTCACATATAAAGCTCTTAATAATCAAGCTCCATCATACATCAGTGATCTGATTGTTCCATATGTTCCTAACAGAGCACTTCGCTCTCAGACTGCAGGTTTACTGGTGGTTCCTAGAATATCTAAAAGTAGGATGGGAGGCAGATCTTTTAGCTATCAGGCTCCTCTACTGTGGAACCAGCTCCCAGCATTAGTGCGTGAGGCAGACACCTTGTCTACTTTTAAGACTAGGCTCAAAACTTTTCTATTTGATAGGGCTTATGGTTAAATTCTGATGTTAGCCCAGGTTTAGACGAGTGGGGAGCAGAGGGAGGTGGAGTGTACAGAGGGGACTACTGTCGTTAAAGACTTCTCCCTGGCCCTGCCTCCCACATGCCTCCATCTAAAAGGCTAGGTTATCCTGAGTTATCTCTGTAGTTATGCTGCTATAGGCTTAGACTGCTGGAGGACATACTGACCACTTTCCACACTCTGCTACTCTCTTCTACCACCACTCTCTAACTGCATTATTTCCTGTTATTCCAGCTGTTAACTTTATTTTCTCTCTAAGTGTTTTTCTCCCCAGAAGAAGCTACACTGGCGTTCTGCTGAGCTGTGGTGGCCTCATGGAGGGGGCCATCGGCTGGCACACTGCTGCCAACCACCTAACATTCTCCCTTTCCTGATATTACATCTTACTTTCTTTAACATAGAATGTGCTACTATTAGTTCACCTATTGAATTAATTATAGATTCACTCAGATAAAGACAATAAAGTTTCTCTTACTCTTACTAAATAGAACTTCTACTAAGAAATCACAGTGTAGCCATAGAAACACTACTTGATATATGTGGTGTGTGTGTGTGTGTGTGTGTGTGTGTGTGTGTGTGGGTGCGGGGTGTGCCTGTGCCTGCTCTGTCTTCTCAACCCCCAGTGAGCCGTAGCGGATGGCTGCTCATACTGAGCCAGGATCCTCTGGAGGTTTCTTCCTGTTAAAAGGGAGTTTTCCTTCCCACTGTCGCTAAATGCTTGCTTAGTATGAGGATTGTACCAACACAATGACACTAGTCAGTGTCTTGATGCAATCTGCTGGGTCCCTTATATAGGAAACTTTTTTACTGATTGGCTTATGAACTGAACTGTATTGGAATGTTTACTTTGTGAAGTGCCTTGAGACGACTCTTGTCGTGATCTGGCGCTATATAAATAAACTGAATTGAATTGAATTGAATTGAATTATTTTCTAATCACAGTGAGTTTAGAGGGAATAATAATTGAGGAACTGAAATTTCAGTGCCACCAAGATGTTTTTATGGCTAGCAGAAAAGAACAATGCAGTTATAGTCAGAAGTTCCCATACATTCATCAAGGCCACAAAGGCCAAACCAGTTTTGGGATTGAAGTGATTGATTAGAGCTCTTTAGGTTTTAGACAACACACAACTTTAATGATTTTAAAACAAGAATCTGGCACCTACTTTACATTTATTGTGGATTTTCTCTCATCTACACAGGGTTAATTACACATACAGACCCACATGTGTATCGTACATACACCCCACTTATGCCTGGATAAATATCCAGCTGTCTGGGAAGTCCCTTCCATAAAAACATAACGCTTTCCTGAGCTGTGTCCACATTTCAAACACCTAGCTTATGATTTCAGGTCAAATTAATCCATCTACTTTGTGCAGGGCATCAGCACCCCAGCATGATGCTACCACCACCATGCCTGACAGTTGGTCCAGCATTCTTAGGGTTGAAAGCTTCATTCTTGACTTCTGCTAGCAAATTCCTTGTCATTGTGGCCTCATAATTTAAAGTTTGTTCCTTCTGACCGTTTTCATGAGACATTTGTCTTGTCCATGATGACAGTTCAACTTGAAAGTGTCTCTGTCTTGGTCCTGTCAACATTGATGTGAATCTCTTCATTGTGGACCTGGTGGGCTTGAGCATTGGTCCCATCCATCCATTTTCCTCTGCTTATTCGGAGTCGGGTCGTGGCAGCAGCCTAAGCAGAGAGGCCCAGACTTCCCTCTCCCCAGCCACTTGGGCCAGCTTCTCCGGGGGAATCCCAAGGCATTCCCTGGTCAGCCAAGAAACATAGTCCCTCCAGCATGTCGTGGGTCTTCCTTTAGGTCTCCTTCCCGTTGGACGTGCCTGGAAAACCTCACCAGGGAGGCGTCCAGGAGGCATCCTAACCAGATGCCTGAGCCACCTCAACTGGTTCCATGATGTGGAGGAGCAGCGGATCTACTCCGAGCCCCTCCCGGATGACCGAACTTCTCACCCTATGAGTGCTGGTGTTTGCTGAATATTCAAACCCATTCCTCATCAGCTGATGGTGCTGGATGAGTGTTGGTCAATCCAATAGGTTCTTCCAGCCGTAATCACAGAAGTAGGGGGAGGGGCTTAAGGTGCAACACATTTTTCCACCTCTAGATGGTGCCCTCTGAGAAAAACTCTGGATTTCTGCTTTAAGGTTGCATGATAGTGCCGTTGGTAGCACTGTTACTTCACAGTGAGAAGGTTGCAGGTTCAAATCCTGGCTGCAGCCCTTCTGCGTTGAGTTAGCGTGTTCTTTTTATGCATGCATGGGTTTAACCAGGTGCTCTGGTGTCCTCTCACAAACTAAAAGCATGCATGTTCAGGTTAATTGCAGGCTCATAATTGGTGTGAGTGAGTGTGTGACTGGATGTTTGTCACCATGTGTCCCTGTGACAGACTGGAAACCTGCCCAGGGTGTCCCCTGCATCTTGTTTTGTGACTGCTGGAGTTAGGCAGCAGCATTTTCTTAAAATGACCAACTGTTTAAAATCTAGTTATGGTGCATATTAAACATTTACTGACAGGTTATTACCTCGTCTCATTTTCTGACCTGAACTACATAATTAGCAGCGTTTCATGCAGCGTATTGATTAGAGTTGGACATCAGATCTTTTTTCCTTCGTGCCTTGTAGGTGGAGCAGAAAATAGCGGCCCGTGTAGGCCGTCTCCAGGCGGAGCTGGAGAGGAAGAGCTCTGAGCTGGAGCGGGCCAAGCTGGAAAGCGAGCGGCTGAGCCAGGAGAAACAAGACCTGGAGGACAAGGCCTCGGAGCTTTCTCGACAGGTGGACGTCTCTGTGGAAATGCTAGCTAGCCTGAAGCAGGACCTGGTGAACAAGGAGTCAGAGCTGAGCCACAAGCAGCAGTAAGTGAAAGACGTTTGTTTTACCTGTAGGGAAAAAAATAACATGACATAACAGATCTGAGTGTTTTATCAAGACTTGTTTGACTTGAGTCTATGCATTGAGGTCAGTAAAAAACTGAAATCACTGTCAAGAGGAAATTTGCATCTGGTTGTTAAACATAATTACTTTGGGTTTTGTTGGTCCTAATGCAGCTCTGATCCACAAACACAGCTGCAACCAGCGCATTGGATGTAATGACTAAAGCAGACTGCTACAAAGAGCACAAATTAGTGCAGAGCCTGGGAAACGCAGACCTGTTAATAATCTGAAGCCTGTAATTTAATGACGCCACAGATGCAGCTTGGTTCTTGCAGCTCCAACATAAACATACACACAAACCTGGTTTCCTGTTCGATATTAAAACTCTGTTCTTCATATAAAAACACTTTTTCAGCTCCTCATTTTAAAATATATTCATCACTAAGACTTAATTATGACAAATTGTATTAAAAATGTGTTGTTTTTTCTTTTGAAATGATCTGAAAACACACGGCTGAGAAGAAGTAAGAACAGATGGACTCCGGCGGGTCTCAGGACGGGTCCGGCCCACGGGCCACTAGTTGGCGATCTCTGCTTTAAACTTTTAAAAATTAGAAAATTAAATCTGCAAATCCATTACAATATTTCTTTTTCTAAATGTTTTTACTCTGAGAAGGCAAATCTCATAAAGATGTTTAAGGCTTTTGATCTAAATCATCAACATCCGTGATGCTGCACAGCAGGAGCATTCCATTTCAAGTCAAATATTGACATAAGGTTTGTGTCACACTGGGATTTAATTGGAAAAGCAATTTCTTTAAAGTAGGAGGTCTCAGATTCTAAGTTTAATATTATAAACATGCTCTTGTTATGGTTTTGATCTATCAGAGAGGGGTCTGAACCCACCGAGTGTTGATTTTTTATTGATCTATGAATTCTCTGAGTGAAACCTGAAGAGTTGATGCTAAACATCTGTTATTGAACCGCTTCCATCAGGAGCACCAGTGTATGTGTCGGGGGAGTAAATCCTGCTCTGCTGATAATGACCTGTGGAGGACTTTTTATTGACCTGTCTTCTCCTCTTGACTCGTTTTCTACCTCCTTTTAGCTTTTTCTCCTTATTGGAGGTTAATGACACCATAAGCTGCTTTATTGAGCTCCTGCTTTCTATCAATCCATCTCACCCACAGCTGACTGATGACCTACTGTGATTGTCTGTGTTTTAATAGGACACAGTATTTGGTGACCAGACCATTGCAATCATCTAGAATAGGTTTAATAACAATAGTACTCACACACATCCATAAATAACGGAATAATAGCTAGATCGTAGTCCTATAGCTAAAGAAAAAAAAGCACTGGGCATGGTGTTAATCGTCAGATTCAGGTCATGCACACTTACCTTGCAGACGAGGTGTTTATAGATGATCTGCATGTTTTATTTATTTGTTATCATTATATATGCCAACACTAAGAAGAAGGGGATTAAATATGTTCTGAATACTTCCCTTTTGGGTTCATGAAGCAAACCATGTTTCTTTTTTGCTCTTGTAATATTCCAAGGGGTTCAAATGAAGGCAACTGGACTTCTTTGGTTTCTTGAAGACGTTTCGCTTCTCATCCGAGGAGCTTCTCGGATGAGAAGCGAAACGTCTTCAAGAAACCAAAGAAGTCCAGTTGCCTTCATTTGAACCCCTTGGATTACCATGACCTGGATGACTGAGAACCTTCACCAGCTCTTGTAATATTGATTTCATGTTTACTTGCTGGCTTTTTGTTTGGATGATAGAATAAATAGATTTGCATGTTCAAAACTTAACAGATTAAACCATTATTTTATAAAGATATGATCATTTAAACCAGAACAAATAAACCACGTGATATCTGAGAATGAAGATGGTCCCACTGTGCAAATTTAAAGCCATACTATGCAACTTTTTCATATTTTTAAATCATTTCCTTGAGTCAGTATGTGCTAAAATGACCCTTTACAGGGTGAATGAAATCTCACTCAGACCACAATATTGCACTTGCAACTTCAGAGTGCTGGTCCGGTCCCTGTTGGAGCTGACATGCCTGGCGCTGCAGTCTGCTTCCAGCATGTTTCCTGCATGTTTTAGATCATGAACACAGCTGATTTGTTTGATTTAGTGATGAACCGCTCCTGTAGACACTAATGAAGGCTGAGGAGACATTTCAGCAGTTAGATTAGGGTGTTAAAAAGACGAACGCACAGCGAGGAGATAAGTTTTACTTTTGCTTTCACTAATAGACACTAGGGGTGCTAAACGCAAACCAAAACTGCATAGTATCCCTTTAATAAAATCACCTCTCATCCCCTTTACTCCACCTCCACTGATGGCAGATACTCGTTGCTGCATCCCTGTGTCCTTTAGTCGACTGTGTGTGTTGAATAGATGGCTGCAGCTGAGCAGGTAGCTGATATCTCACGTCTCTGAATCCTGCCAGTCTGTCCATTAAGCTGCCATCCTGCCTCGTGAACTACTACGGCCGCTGTTCTCCAAATAGTTTTGGACATAAATCACAGCATTATGAAGCAAGTTGTTTGTTTCTCTCCAGCTGGAAGGCATTCAGGGCTTTTACTGAAATTAATCCCAGGATGATTTATCATGTGTTCCAAACACTGATGTTATTTTTAGCTTTGAAAGCTAGAAGCAGTGAAAACTTTTGTTTATCTGGAGGTAGGCTGCTACAGATATTTAATTATTTCTTCTATCTGGGTGGTTGGTTGTTTAAAATGTGCATCAGTTTAAATATTACACGTCCACCAGGCTTGTCTAGTTAAATGTACACATTTAAAGCATGAAAGTATCAGGCAATGATGATCTGTGATGTTTTAGGAGAAGATTTAGGTGGTTTTATTACAAATGGGAAAAACTGTAGTTCCCTCTTTGATGACTCAGTGTCTCTGGAAACAATGTTAGTTATTTTAAAATGTGGAAAGGTTGTAAACAGTCTTTATCTTGCCTGCTACAGATAGCTTTAAGAACAGTTTGGAGAAATCGATTCATTCTGGCCTGACTGACTTATTTGTTATTTTTGACATATGATTTTCAGAGTGCAGGCTAAACGTGAAAATAGTCTTCTATTGTCTTCTTACTTCCAGCATGATGGAAAATAGACGGGGAAATGGTTGGATTAGAAAAAGTCACACAGATCTACGTCACACTGCACCTTCTTAATTTTGATTTTAATTTGAAACGATTTTTGTACATTAGGCCTATCAAAATTAAATGTATGTTTCTTTGTATAATTCCAGATCAGCAGCTGCTTGTACGCCAAAATATTCATTAAGAATTAAAGTAGCAATTCGTTTCCTGCTTCTCCCTGAAAGTGGAATTACAATTGTCATAATAAACCCTGCCTGCTGTAGCTAGTGCTAACAATGAGCTAATGCTAACACAAGCTAACAATAACAGGAGCCAACTGATACTAAATAAGTCACAAAGTGGAAAGATCCACACTAAATATTATTACTTACAAGTCCAGTAGCAACAAAGCCAGGTCACCATCATCCGTGATTTCATATGCTTCTTCAGTTCCCTCGAACTAGTGTAGGCCACGCCGATGTTCACTTTGATTTTAGTGCTTTGTTTCACCTCCAAAAACATTACTCTTACTTTTATCTCTACCTCCAGACTTCCCCATGATGCAGACAAAAAAAAATCTATTTTCTTCTTCTTCTTCTTCTTCTTCTTCTTCTTCTTCTTCTTCTTCTTCTTCTTCTTCTTCTTCTACGGTCAATGAACTGAAAAAGCTAACTACTAGCCTTTATATTAGCTACCAGAACAGTAAACAGCTAATGCCATAAAGCAGAGGCCTCCCACTAGAGTTTCTACCCAAACCGTTAAGTGCAGTTTGTGGTCAGCAGAGGGCTACAGAGTGTTGTCAGATGTGAGGTTGCTCAAGTTTCTGGCTCAAGAATCACTAAAACCAGTTTGAAAGCAATAGCTTAAAGTGTTAAAACTCTTTAGTGTTGCTTTAAACAACACTCTTCATGATGCTTAATGACGCATGCTATGTCATACAGTACTCTTTTGCAGAGGTGCCCAATGACAATTAAACATAAACTCAACACGGAGGTTTTCTGCACATAAAGTTAATAAAAACACAAAATCATTATTGATAGGAGCATTCATCTAAAAGACATCCATAGACACGTCAAATATTCTGAGACTACAACACAGAAATCTTTTGTTGAGTTGATTGATTGAAAAAACAAATGAGCTTCTCTGTGACTTTGTCTGGTGAAGGTTAAAGCAGCTGTGGTCACGGATCCTGGCAGCATCACTGGACCATCTTTAAAATCCTGCCTGCTCTGTGTGGAAACACACACACACACACACACACACACACACACACACACACTGACTCTCTCAGTGGAAAAGCTGGCAGCCGAACAGGGATCTCTTTCACTCTCTAAAGAACATCAGTCTGAGGTGGAAAAACGAGCATCAGAGTCGGTGAATTTTCAGCAGGCTCCATGACTAAGCAGAAACATTCCAGGCCTCAAATAACTCAGCCTAACAATCTCTATCAAAGTTTTGTTAAAGTTCACAAAGATACCAGTGACTCGTGGGGCTCTGTGAAACTCTAACAAGAAGTTTTATACATGATGATTCACAGCCGAGGTTTCACTTGTCACCTTACTGCGGGTTGCTAAGCAATGTGAACTAACGCCTACGGTCTCCTTCCTTTTTGCTGCTGGCAGCGCCATGAATGTAGTTATGACACTGACCTGATCATTTATCCTGCTCTTAAAGCTTCTGTAAGTAATTATTGAGAGCACACATACACAATGCCCCAGGCGCAGTTGCTCATTTCAGCTCAGACTTCATTATTTCCTCAGCGTGCAGCTCAGGCTTCATTCATAAACAACAGCATGCATGAAAAACCACAACTTATTTAGTAAAAGTTGCTGAAAATGCATAATGAAAACATGACTTTGTCATAATTAATGGAGTTTAACAGCAGCTGGGATAAATGAGGAGGCACTAATAGCTGAGGATAAATGAAGAATGGTGGAGCGTTTATCTCCTTAGTCTCAAATTGTTTCAGGTTTGCTCAGATTTTAATGAATAGCCTCACTTCATCTGTCAGTGAAACATGCTGAGTATGGTGTCATTTATTTTCAACAACAATGATTCCTTGATTACATATAATCGGGTTGATTTAGCTGTTATAACATGGTCTCATTATTCTTATTTATACAACATATTTTAAGTGGTTTTGGAAGCTGGATTGTTTGTGATATTTATTGTTATGTTTTAAATATTGAACTTTGGTAAATAGGTCAGATCTGAATAAATCCCCTTAAAGTTTTAACATGTTAATGTTTTTGACTTTGTTTAAATAAAAACTTTAGGGTGATAAATATCAGATTGTTTTTATTAGTTGGTAAAATCTGCATTAGTGCGTAAAAGTTCCTGTTTGGTTTTTAAGCTGGTAGCACAGAAACAGTAGCCTGACGAGCTGTCCTATATATGTGAATACGTCTCGCCATGACCCGATGATGGATCTCAGCCGTGGGGCGGGATCTATGCTATTGGACAACAAACAACGTGACATACTCACAGCTACATGTAGATAGTTATACTTTTCCACAATATCACTTAATTATGGGGTTCCTCAAGGCTCCATCTTTGGTCCCATTGTCTTCTCATTAAACCTGCTTCTTTTTTTTTTTTAAAAAAGTGCAACATTGCCTCTATTTTAATGACTAATCATGAATGAACAGTCATGCTCATGTTGAACTTTATCAGGTAAAACAGCACTTTTAAATCTAACCTCCTCATTGGTTACAGCTGAGCATTTGGCCGATTGATGTCTAATTGCTTTTAGTCAGCCAGGAACCTTTGGTGTGTTTTTTTTTTACTCTGCCCTTAAATTTGATAAACATATCAGCCCAGTGGTGAAGAGGTGTTTCCAACCATGACTTGTTAGTGGAGTTAAGCTGTATCTAAACAGTTTGAGACATAAAGTCATGCCTTTCTTCCATCTGACTTGGATTATTTTTTTGGCTGATAAACTGTATAAATGAGTGTCTAATAGTGCTGTAGACATGTGTAGTCGTTATTTTGGCATTTTAGTTCATCTTATTTAAAATATAAATATTCAGCCTAAAACCATCAGTGTGGCGCCCTCTTCTGGTTTAAAGTCTGACATTTGAATCTGAATCGACCATTGCTATTGGCTAAACGGTACCATGTGACATTGCTGGTACCATAGTACGTGGCTGCGCTGCAGCTGAGTCTCGACCACGCCTCCAGCCGACTCGGCTACTCACAAGTCGATACGAAATGATGCGGCTAAGATCCGCTTTCCTCTTCCACTTCCCTCGATGTAGGAAGTTGAGAGAAATCCTCCAGATTATGAAGTATGCTGCTGTTTCTCCATCTGTCTGCTTCTCAGACTGAGCAGTGTGTCTGTGTGTGTGTACGTGCATGTGTGTGTGTGTGTGTGTGTGTGTTCTTGTTCATTGATAGTTTCTCCAACAGAGAAACTTGGAGAGCATGCGGGGGTGCTGTCAGTTACTGCCGCAGCACCGCCCTCTCTGTCCGCCAGGCGACGCCTCCTTGTGGCGTATTTTTCAAACAGGAGGTGTGGGTGGAGTAAGACTCTGGTAGGGGGGTGACTTGCTCTTTAATGTCTATTAGCTGTTTAAAACACTGGTCTGAATACTGACCTCCCTAAACTGGTTTCTGTCCAGTTCAGGATCCAGTTAAAACTTTGATTCCTTGTTTTTTTAAACCCTTAATGAACTCCTTCACTGTCCCAAAACAAAGACCTGTTAGGTTTTCATGTCATAATCAGAAAACACACATAGTTGCAGCAGTGGGCCTCGGCTCAGTGGCTTTGTGGTTGGTACAGCTGGAGAACACCAGAGTATATAAAAGCACCGCTGAAAATAGAGCGATTTGCTGTCAGTGTATAACTGTCAAAAACAAGGCTTTTTATTCGAAGAAGCAGAACTCTTAACTGCAAAATGAATCAGTCTGGACAGAATGAGTGTCATCTTGTTAACAGCGGTGTCTGAGTGAGAGGAGAGAGGCATGAAAAGAAATCAGAGCTGGAACTCAGTGTGTGAGTCGTCACGCTCGAATGAGAAACGCTTTGAGAAAACAAAAAGAAAAGCTCTAGAACTGGAAGCTTGTTGGCTTAGAAATTCAAAAATGATGTTTAGTTTCTCTTGATTCAATTTATTAGGATTAAATTGTCTAAGAATCTATTTTAGCTGTCTAAATTAAAACCCTTGGAAGACCTTGGGTTAAAAATCAATGTGTGCTGTACATTGGTGAAATAAATGTGAAATATTTCCCTTCTTAGTCCATCATGAGTATTACAGTTTTTCTCCATTGGTTTGGCTCATTTCTTGAAACAGAAATTACATTCTCAAAATAACATGGACAAACCTCCAAACCTCTTGGCAAATGTTCACAACAGAATGGCATTTCTCATTCATTTAATCAAACGGCAAATGCCTTAGTACATGTCTCAATTGTCTCAGTGCATCTTTGCAAATGATTAAGTACAAGTAGCCTACAGTTATACAGTTTGCCCACATTTAGCACATTTTCCAAATGAATAGATCTTGTAGATCTAAACTGATTAGTTGATTCTCAGTCCAATGATCATTCTCTCCAAAACATGTCAGCATGATTTCATTGTATAAGTACTCGCATGCACAACTGTTCAATTGTCAAAACTGGTCAAGAACATAGTACCATGAATACCATATATGAATTTCTTTGAATATGTGATACATTGATGACAGTCATTGACAGTCAGGTGAAACTAGACTATAAATATAAACACAATAAGCATCTCCACAATAGAGCGGGTTTTGAAGAAGCATCAGATGACAATGAAACAAATCTACAAGGTACCATTTGAGAGGAACTCTGACAGAGTGAAGGAGCTGCGGTACCAGTATGTAAATGTAAGTCAGTTACTGGTTGTCTCTCATTATAACCTTACCTGTAATCACAGTAAGCATAGTTCACTTATTTGGTTTCAATACCTCCTTTACCTGATTTCAGAATCAGTATTTGCTTCATCTGACTTCAACAATTTCAACAGAAAACCGCAGTTTACTGTATTATACAATTATCATTATGATACTTATATCATACATCATTGTATATTGTTGGTCCTCTGCCATAGTGACAACACATCTAAACATTTTGTATGGCAGTACTCACACAATGCCAAAGGGACGATGCATTTTGGGGGCACTGACTATTCAGATTAGAAAGGAATGTAGTTTTGACACATGAGTGAACTGTTTTAGGAGAGATATGAGCTTTTGCAGGTGAACCATGTTGTTGTGATCAACCATCCAGGTTTATTTTGACAAAAGCACCAAGAATGATGAGAATGTCCGATCTGTGTCGAGAAATGAGCCAAAGCTATTGAGAAGGATCTTTGCCATTTTGGAGACACTGACTGTTTAAATGAGAAAGGGATTTAGATTGAAGCCTGACCTAACAGTTTTGGAAGAGATATGAGCTTTTGCAGGTGATCTATAGTGTTGTGAACATTTGCCAAGAGGTTTGGAGGTTTGTCCATGTTTTTTTGAGAATGTCATTTCTGTTTCAAGAAATGGGCCAAACCAATGGAGAAAAACTGTAAAATGAACAGCTGAAAAATGACTACAATTCCTAAACAATCACTTATTTTACCTTCTCAAAATAAGCAGCTTTACAGATGAAATCCTTTTTCAAATTTACAGATAAAGTAGAAAAATAATACTCAAATAAACAAACAAGCCTACTGTGTAAATGGTAAATGGCCTGTATTTGTATAGCGCCTTCTTAGGGTTCTACAACCCCCCAAGGCGCTTCACAACACAATCAGTCATCCACCCATTCTCACACACATTCACACGCTGGTGGGGATGAGCTACATCGTAGCTACAGCTGCCCCGTGGCACACTGACAGAGGCGGGACCTGCCGTACACTGGCGCCACCGACCCCTCCGACCACCACCAGCAGGCAAAGCGGGTTAAGTGTCTTGGCCAAGGACACAATGACAGCGACAGACTGAGCGGGATGCGAACTTGCGACCTTCCAATTGCAAGGGGGCCACTTAACTCCTCTGCCACCATCGCCCATCGCTGTGTGTGCATTAAAGAGCAGCTGCATTCCATAATTTCCATTTTTGTTTTTATTCTTTTCTTTAGTTTTTTTCCAGCTTGAGTTTTCAGTCTCCAGCAGCCTGTGTGTCTCAATTAACTCATTCCCTGCCATTGACGACTAAAGTCGTCTTTTCAAATCCAACCGCTGGCTGCCAAAGACGACTTTAGTCGTCATTTGCATTTTTTTACAGGGCGGGCGTCGGAGCGAGCCCCCGCACCGTGAGAACAAACATCACGTGTCTAAAGCGGATCTTCATCCGTGTATGTCACACATCACGTGATCAGGAAGCGGAAAATCAATGGATTACGAGTTTGTTTTGGGCCGCTGCTGTGAAAAAAACAATGCGCCGAACCGGAAATGCGTCTGGAGCGGCGGTTGGGCACCAGATTGTGAACGAACAGATAATGCTAGAAATACGGCGATTCTTCCTGATGTAAGAAGTGAGTCTACTCTTTCTTTTGGTAGTTTTGGCATTGACATGATCATAGAGCACAATGTTCTGTGACTCTTCAAAAAACAGGAAAAACGCTCAAAAACGCTGGCAGCCAGGGGCTTTCTGATCAGGAAACGGCTGGCAGTTAATGAGTTAATCATGTGCAAAGCATATGCACCTCAAAACGCAATACTCAGCTCTACCAGTAGGTGGCACTAACATGACATAGAAATTGAATAAAATAAGAACAAATAAGTAAGTAAGTAAGTAAGTAAATTTTATTTGTATAGCACTTATCACAGACAGAGAATCACAAAGTGCTTCAAAAGATCAACAAAACACAAGATGGTCATCATAAAATGATCTTAAAACAAAACAACAGAATATCATAAAATCATTAAAAATCAGAAAACAGAAAGTCATAAAATTATAAAAATGATAAAACAAATGAAAGATTATTATAAATACAAGTAAGAAAAAATGAATAAAACATAAAAGATTTAAGTAAAAGCAGTTTTAAACAAAAGGGTCTTCAGCTGCTTTCTAAAGGTGACCAGACTGTCAGTAACACGTAGGGATAAAGGAAGTTCATTCCAAAGTCGGGGTGCAACAGCCTGGAAGGAGCGATCACCTCGACTTTTATATCTGGTCTTTGGAATTTCTAGAAGGTTCTGGTTGGTGGACCTGAGGGCTCGGGTTGGAGCATAAGGCTTTAACAGTTCAGTAACATAAGGAGGAGCTTGGCCATGTAGAGCCCTGTATGTTATAGTAAGGATCCTAAATTTAATTCTAAAGTTAATGGGTAACCAGTGCAGAGACATCAGAATAGGAGTGATGTGAGCTCTTCTGTTTGCTCCAGTTAGGAGCCTCGCTGCAGAATTCTGGACCAACTGAAGGCGGTCAAGGGCTTTTTTGTTAAAACATGTGAAAAGTGTGTTACAGTAATCTAGACGGGAGGAGATAAAGGCATGGATAACCATTTCAAGCTCATGTTTTGACACCAACCTTCGCAGTTTGGAGATATTTCTCAAATGATAAAAACAGTTTCTGACCAGCGTTTTTGAGTGGCCTTCAAGAGACATTGATTGGTCAAAGACAACACCCAAATTTCTCATGTTTGACTTGACAGCAGAAGCTAAATGACCAAGTTGTTGACTAATCAGAGGAGCCATGCTCTCAGGGGCAATGATCAGACATTCAGTCTTTTCAGAGTTTAACTGAAGGAAGTTATCTTCTAGCCAACTAGTGATCGCTGATAGACACTCTAGTAGTTCAGCCAGTTTATGGAGCTCAGATTCCTTAAAGGAGCAGTACAGCTGAATGTCATCTGCATATAGGTGATAAGAGACATCATGAAAAGCATCAATTATCTTTCCAAGAGGGTGTATATATAATAAAAACAGGAGTGGACCTAAAACAGAGCCTTGGGGTACCCCACAGAACAGGTTGGTGGAATCTGACATAATTTGGTTTATACAGACACTGAAACTTCTGTTAGAAAGGTACGATCTGAACCAGTCTAGAACAGTTCCAGAGATTCCCAACGAGTCATGAAGTCTGTTAATTAAGGTGCTGTGATCAACAGTGTCAAAAGCTGCAGAAAGATCCAACAATACTAAGACTGTAAATTCCCCGTTGTCTGCAGCCATCATGATGTCACTGGAAACTTTAAGCAAAGCTGTTTCTGTTGAGTGATTTTTACGAAAACCAGATTGGAATTTATCAAAGTTGTTGTGAATTTCCAGAAAAGTAATCAGTTGATCGGCCACGACTTTTTCTAAGATTTTAGAGATAAAGGGCAATTTAGAAATGGGTCTGTAATTATTAGGCTGAGAGGAGTCCAAACTGGGTTTTTTCAGGATCGGTTCAACAACAGCATGTTTGAAAACAGAAGGTACAGAGCCAGATTGGAGAGATAGATTAATAAAATCCACAATGCATGGGCCAATTTGGTCAAAGACCTTAAGAAGCAAAGTGGTTGGGAGAAAATCAACAGGGCAGGAAGTTGGTTTCATGTTTTTCTGAATGAGACAGATGTCCTGGAGATTTACAGGAGTAAAGAAGGACCATGACTGGGAGGGAGGTGGCTGGATGGGAGAATGGGAAGAGGATGGGGGTGGAAAACTTGCCCTGATATTTCTGATTTTATTCTCAAAGAATGCAAGAAAGTTGTTACAGTCAGACCTTGAGAATACAGGCATGTGAGGGGCGTGAGGTGAAACAATCTGGTTTATGGTGTCGAACAAGACTTTAGAATTATTTTTGTTTGAGGAGATCAGCTGAGCAAAGTAAACAGCCCTGGAGTTTGTGATCATCTCATTCAGAGATGTTATGAGTTCCTTAAAATGCAGCCTATGAACCTCTAATCTAGTTGACTTCCAACGCCTCTCAGCTTGGCGGCATGTCCTTCTGAGACTGTAAATATTTTCATTCATCCAAGGACTTTTTCTTCTGTGAGACCCAGTGCTTTGTCTAACCGGAGCCACGTTATCTAAGATACAAGAACATTGCTGATTAAGGGAATGGATAAAGGAGTTTGGATCATCACCATGAACTAAGCTGCTGTCAAATAATGCAGAAAATCTATCCACTGCTGACTGACTAATGATGCGTCTTTCTGATTTCAGTTTGTGAGGGACAGGATTAATGATAGACTGGACATTAAAGAGAATGCAGCTGTGGTCACTCACATGAAACTCTTCAACATGTAAATTGTTGATGTTTAGTCCTAGAGAAAACACCAGATCCAGAGTATGACCCATTTTATGTGTGGGGCCTGAAACGTGCTGTTCAAAGTTAAAAGACTCTGTAATAGATATGAACTCTACTGCTGTGCTACAAGCAGCGTCATCAATGTGTAAATTAAAGTCACCAAGAATTAAAACCTTTTCTAGTTTGAGCGTTGATGATAAGAATTCAGCAAATTCAGAGAGAAAGGGGCCAGCTGGACCGGGAGGTCGATAAATTAAAATACAGTGAAAAACATTTTGTAATCCAACTTTGATGACCTGACATTCAAAAGTAGTAAAAGGGCCACTTTTCATCAAATTACAGACATGTTTGTCCTTAAAGATCACAGCAAGACCTCCACCACGACGTGACGGGCGTGGTGTGGTAAACACAGAGCAATCTGGTGGACAGAGTTCATTGAAATGCACAAAATTTCCATCTTCCTGCCACGTCTCCGTGAGAAATAAATATTCTAAGCCCTCTTTGATGAACAGCTCATTTAAAATAAAGGAAATAAAGACATCCTACTGCAACAGCTACAGGTGATTGCAGTTCTATCTGCATCAAAAAGTGAATTCACATATATAGGATGGCTTGCCAGGTAGGGCTGGGCGATATATCGATATTTTAAAAATATCGATAAAAATTTAAAAGAAGATATAAAATGACGTTATATCTTAATATCGATATAACTAGTCAAGCTGCGGAGCAAGCTAGCCGCTAGCGATAGCCGCTAGCGGCTATGCGGTCATTACATGTATTCTCAAGCGTCTACTTAATCATGAAACCTCAGGGTCAATGTTCTGCTCCAAGCTTTACGTTTGGCTTAGTGGTTTTTAATTAGTTGAGGACGTTTGTTCATGTTTCAGCGAGCTGTTGCACCGTAGCTCCCGTCCCGACACAGCTCTGTTTATCCTGCTTATGTGAAGACGGGCCAAACCCCTCCATTGTAAACAGGTACGGCGAGCCGCAGTGGCCAAATTACCTCAGGCATTTGTAATGGTTTGAAGACTCATGTTGCGGGTTAACATTTTATTTTGAAAGGGAATTCGGTGGGCAGGAGAAGTAGTTCCGGTTTTCGCCGTTTTGTTACGCTAGGAAGCTGCTTCGTTACCAGCGATTCTGTTGAAAAAATTAAGAGTTTATATATCACTTGGTTCTTTTTTTAACACAGAGAAAAGATAGTTTTACCTTTCTTGCTGACGTTTCGACCACCAGCTGTGGTCATCCTCAGAGCTAAGTCGCTGTCGGCGGCTTCACTTCGGATAAACAGAGAAGGCCACCGACAGCGGCTGTGAGGATGACCTGGTGGTCGAAACGTCAGCAAGAAAGGTAAAACTATCTTTTCTCTGTTAAAGAACCAAGTGATATATGAAGAAACGCACAGAATGAACGCACAAAATAAGTTAAAAGTTTGTAAGGCGTGGGTTACGCCGACAGTAGCCCTAAATGAATACCCATAAAAGAGCAACCAGAGCCCGAGTCATTACAATATGATCGCTGATATGAGTCAATAATGTGATAATCCTGCCATGTTCGCCTTAATAACTTTTAATAACTCCGTGCTGCATGAGCCACGTGACTGTAATCCTCTGAGTAGTTGATGTAATTACATCATGAATTTAGCTTAACATGATAGATTTTTTTCGCTGGACAAGAAATAGTTACTGGTAATGTGAATGATAGGATATATGAGCCACCTCTACAATTTAAATGATGTTACATTTGCAGTTACAATAATAGCTTAGTGTTTAACTGTACTTTATTACCTTTCTTCTTTCTCTTAGTTTATAGGCTGCTGTAACAAGTTAATTTCCCCACTGTGGGATTAATAAAGTCTATTCTATTATATTCTATTAACTATAAATATATAATAAAGGTGTCTGTGGGACATTTGAGACATCTATCTCTAGCTTTAACTGAGATGGAAAGATATTATTACAGACTCAAGGTCCAGTTTACATCAAAACAGTAACAAATCCAGTATAAAAATGAACCATGTAAAACACATAAAGATATAACCGACATGTGTGTTAACAGACAGCTGTACCAGTGTTTCTAAAGCTCAGACTGATAGAGAATGGCACTAAGGTTAATGTTGGACAAGAATCAATACATTTTTATGCATTTAATCTGCTGATTAATTTATGTATAAAATTTCTCAAGACAGCTTGAAGGGCGTTAACTTGTAAATATTTTACAGGAGGAAAAATATCGAGATATATATCGTATATCGGAATTCATCTAAAATATATCGAGATATAAGTTTTGGTCCATATCGCCCAGCCCTATTGCCAGGCTAGTAGTTTTCTGTTGCTTCTGGGTTTGGAGCTTTTTTTTATAGCTAAATTTAACTTGTTTTTTAAACAGCAGCAAACTCATTGTGTTTCTAAGCTAAACCAACCAAATGATCTCTCTTTATTAAAGGCAGAATCACTGTCCTTGAGTGCATTTATGCTGCTGTAACTTTTAAGATCCATCCAATAATTGAAATCTGGGCTTGTTGTATAAAGTAATAAATAATTCATATGAATTTGACAAACATAGTTTGTGCTGTAGAGTCTGTGTGTTTAGATATCGTTTCCTTTTCTTCCTGGTTTTGTCTTTTAGCCTTTTCAGTATTTTAACTCCATATATCAGTTTTTCCTGTTCTTCCAGACCCTGAAACTAGTGAATAATTAACCGAGACAAGCTGCCTGCATTAGCAGATGCCAGAACACAAATGGCCTAATTTAAGTTACATTTCAGCAAAGCCTGTTAATAGACTCCTTGATAAAAACTAAACTATTGAGTCATTGTTTTCTCTTCATGTTCCTCTGAGTCATGGGAGAAAAACTCCTGAGTCACATTGTTTAACGATACAACACGTTAAATACAAGCAGTAATTATTTCATCACAATAAATGAGACTTGAAATAATTATTTGTAATGAGACACATCACTTAGATGGTACAATCTGCAGGGGCAGTTTAACCATCCAGAAGCTGTCTTACTGTGTTGCTCTATACATTTTAATGCTCTCATCGTTCTTTATTAGAGTGATATACAATTTAAAAAATAAGATAGAACACTTGTGTGCCTATACATTTAATTGCATTCTGTTTCAAAGTGAATTTGTCTTATTTATTCAAAAATAAATAAATTAGTGAATATTTTTATGTTATTTATTTTTTAAATAAAGCACATTTCAGTCTGGATAATCATACAGGAAGGCAGAGGATAGAGCAGATAAAATAATAGAAATGTTTTTGAAAAACAGCCTATACTGTGCAGTTTTGGCTTGCTTTTAGCACCCCCTAGTGTCTGTTAGTGAAACTTATCTCCTCGCTGTGCGTTCGTCTTTTTAACACCTTAATCTAACTGAAATGTCTCCTCAGGCTTCATTAGTGTCTACAGGAGCGGTTCATCACTAAATTAAACAAATCAGCTGTGTTCACGATCTAAAACATGCAGGAAACATGCTGGAAGCAGACTGCAGCACCAGACATGTCAACTAAAACAGGGACTGGACCGCCACTCTGAAGTTGCAAGTGCAGTATTCTGTCCACAGTATTCTGTTGAAACTACTTTTATTAAATGTTTTTACCAGGTTGTACCATATTTTATTGATTGACTGATTTTAGCTACACCATATCTTTAGGTTTATTGATCTCAAACGTATTTAAAACAACAGTTCATGTTTTAATGTAGACACTAAGGCTCTCCGCCTGTTTCATGCTTGATGTTTTGCACCTGCTGCTCCTTCTACGGTAGTTATCATTTTTGCAGAGCAAATAGCATTCATTACCATACCTTTAACGTTTGGCAAGTTTGAGTAATTTATACTTCCTTTGCATCTGATTGCAGTTTATTTTTTTGCTGCAGCACCTAATGATTAATATTCAGTCACAAATAATGGAAGATAATTCTACCTTTTCTGACATGCCTGTCCTCTTTTTGTGCGGTACAGCAGTTAGCTCCTGGGTCTCTGTTCTTTTCTGAGATGCAAACATGTCCAGTTGTCAGGTGACAGCATATGTTTCACACAAAATGCATGTTTCAAACGGTGCAGGCCGAGGATAAGTGATGGTTGTTCCTATAAGGTGGAACACTCATCTACCTGTCAGATGGCTGGATGTTACCCAGTCCACTGTAAAAGATCAGACCCTCCAGTATGAATATCACTTCACGTTAGTCCCACACCTCATGTTCTCACGTATTCCTGTAGAAAGAAAACACATCTGGAGGTAGATGAGGAGCTGGTTTTATATTTATTGTCATGTTCTCGTCTTTCTCACAGCCACCTTGAGTCGTTTCAGATTGATATTTTTGTCGTCTTTGCCTGAAGACGGGTAACGTTAACCGTGCCAGGCACAGAACTATTTATGTCTCAGAACGGCCCCATTTCAGTTCATTATGCATGTTGCTGCTGTTTAGGAGACGATTATGGGATGTTTGACAGTTTGTTGAACTCATCCTTTGACATGACCAACAGTTAATTTGGTTTATTTCATAAGCAGAAACCTATTGTAGTCCAGCGGCACAGATTTCTGTCCTATTTCTTGAGTAATTACTGAAGTTTTTAATGGTTTCTGTAACTTTCTTGGATCTTCTCAATGGGTTGTTTACTCTGTAGACATGAGGACAAAAACGGAGGTATAACCTGAGGATTCTGGGAACTTCTTCATAAACAGTAAAAAGATCGGACTTTATGTTAGCATAATACAAAATGATAGATTTTGAAAAATTGAAACAATGAATTTGTTCATAAATAGATGTGAATCAAAAACAGCAACAAGCACAATTAGCCTTACGCCGTCCCCGGACGCCGGACCTTCTCCCAAACTTCAAACTCCTTGTTCCCTGCTACGCTTTGCTCAGCGGAGCCGACACTAATATATCCCTCCACTGCATACTGTAACCCTTTTGCCTCGATCTGGATGATATTGAGGAGGAATTGCTCCAAAAAATGTCGCTGACACGCATCTGTCTACTTCTTTCCATCGCGGAAATCTGCGGAGCTGCAGTATTTGATCCACTTATTGTCGGAGTTGGCAACAGTAACTAAGGGGGGGCGGGGCTCGGCGAAAGGCTAATTACAAATTTCAGGAAACCAAACATATTCATCCATCCATCCATTTTCCTCCACTTATGCGGAGTCGGGTCGCGAGGGCAGCAGCCAGAGAAGCCCAGACTTCCCTCTCCCCAGACACTTGGGCCAGCTCCTCCGGGGGAATCCCAAAGCGTTCCCTGGCCAGCTGAGAATCATAGTCACTTCAGCGTCTCCTGGGTCTTCCTTCAGGTCACCACCTGGTTGGACGTGCCTGGAAAACCTCACCAGAGAGGCGTCCAGGAGGCATTCTAACCAGATGCCCGAGCCGCCTCAACTGGCTCCTCTGAATGTAGGAAACTAGAATAACATTAAAACATAGACTGTTAAACACCCAGGAAATAAATATTTATTTCACCGTTAAGGAAAGAAACCTGTAATGACAAACTACATCTTTTCATTTTGGAGTTTAACAGGTTTATAATTATTTCTAATTTGCAAAGCAAAAATAAAAAAGCACCCTGCCAACATTTCCTCCTTTCATTCCTGTGTCTGCAGAGAGGTTTCCCAGATTGACCAGTTCCTTCAGGAAACGGCAGCGCGTGAAGCCAACGCCAAAGTGCGTCTGCAGCAGTTCATCGAGGAGCTTCTGGACCGAGCCGACCGTGCCGAGAAACAGCTGCAGATCATCAGCAGCTGTGGCACCACGCCAAACGGCAGCCTGGGACGCTGCAGCCTGCAGGCCTCAAAGGGAACCGGACGTCAGGTTTGGACATTAAACACAGCTAAGAGTTTCTGGGATGGGTTCCACAGAGCTGGTCTTTTAATCAGATGATGCTTGTTGGGAATGACCAGAAAGACGGGATGTTTTCAAGGTGAAACAGGAGCTCTGATCCTTGCCTTGTTTAGCATTCAGCCCCATGGCTGTTAGAACAGTGAGGCTCTGCAGCAGTTTATCCTCACCAGACACTGTACGGCATGAAAAGCTGCCTCTTTGTCCTGGAAACTGGAATCCAGCTCTTTGTCTCCAGGCTCGGCACTTGAACTGCGTGCCACTCTCCCCCTTTTATGCTTCGCCTTATTACACAATGATAAAAAATCTAAAAGCAGGCAAAGGCTGTTCCTATAATGCCTCTCATTCAGAGGCATTATCCAACACCTGTGGAAAAAGAGGTGACCTGTTTCACATTCTGCAAATGCGTGTGCTGCCATGGAAACCGTCTCTTGCTTGCTTTCAAGGTTTTGACAGGATTTTTAATCAGATGTGGTTCAGATCTGCCTGGGATGAATTTACTCTTGTCGTTCGAGTGATGATGTGTGGAATCTTCCACCCTGATCACCGTGACTTGACACCCTGAGGTTTCATTGGTGACCAACTTGGGGCAGACTGTCTGCTCTGTAAATGAGATCTTAAATCATTTATTTAAAGCAATTCTAAATAACTGTTAAGTGCAGTTTCTGGTCAGCAGATGGCTGCAGAGAGGTGTTCAATGTGACGTTTCTCATGTTTCTGGCTCAAGAACCACTGAAACCAGTTTGAAAACAATAGTTTAAAGTGTTAAAACTCTTTGGTGTGGCTTTAAAAGGAATAGTTCAGTTTCTTTATAATGTGTAAAAGTTTTACCTGTCGTAGATCAATGACCTTAGCTGACCTGACTCCGTGTCTAAATTTAGATCATCACTCGTCTGCATGCTCATCCACCGTTATCAGACTGTGAATAAGCAGCATGACGAGAGCGGAGTCACACGCTGTTTGGCACCTTGTTGCATTGGGATGGGAAACCCAGAGATGTCACCAACCAGACAGAATGACTCGATTCTCTCTGAGCGAGGTCACCCTCGTGTCCCAGACGGCACGTTTCAGAGCCACGGGGTGGCGCTGAGAGAAGCAAAAGATGACTCGCTTCCTCTTCATCTTTATCCCAATCTGAATTACAAAGAAAACAATGCTTGTGTGCAAGAATCAGAAATATCTCCAATTTTATCCAGATCCCTTCAGATGAATTTATTTTTGTTCCACACATTAATTGGAGACGTGTCCATAAGAGAGAACCTAAGATGCTGTTTCCTCCACCGTCCATTTGTCCCTGGCAGCAGAACCTAAACAAGCTGGAGGGTGAATAAAAAAGGCAGAGAAGGAGAGATGGGGCTTGTGTTGATGCACATCTTCACTCTGATGCATATTGGCTGCCTGGTACATAGAGATCCACCTGGCACACACTAGTACACACACACACGCACACACACTTGTGCAAACACCAAATGTCTCTGGTGCACAGGCAGTCTTGAGTGACGTGTGAAGAAAGAGGACAAATTGTAGGAGATTCAGTTTTCAGTTTCTATGGTTGAATAAATTTTAAAATTAGTTTCTGTTTTCAGATCCAGGATTTGTTGGCAGCACAGCAGCTGATGGATGGAAGTATTGATTAGACAGTCAGTCCCACGTATCCAAGAGTTTAGTCTTGAACTAGTCTGACAGCTCCTGGCCTCACCATGTAAAGCCAGGCCTCGTTTCTTTATGTTTCACTATAAGAACAGTTACTCATTCTTAATATTACTCATTCTAGATTCTCAAAGATCAAATATGATATGATTATATGTCGGTGCTTCCTGGGTGTTAAAAATCGGTTTTAAATGATTGGAATGATGAAATATCTTCAGCATCTAACATTCAGAAGCTTTCCAGATACGACTGAAGGACAACCTGACTGGATTTTTCTGTTTGAACAAAATGTTCCACATCAAAAAAGGAAAAAAACATTGCATTCTCACCAGTATCCCTATTTCCTGTCCTCAACATTCCAGTTATTGTGTGATTCCGTGTTTCGTAGTGAAGCTTCTACACAAAAAACTGCAGGTCTCAGTTCCTGTGACTGATCTGATTTAATTGTTTAATTGAATTGAATTGAACTTAATTGTTTTGAGTCTTTATTTTACTGAATGCATTTGATTTTCTCTTTACTTTCTGTAATCTGCACATTTTTTCAAGAACAAACGGTCAACGGGTTTAATAAACAAATGACCAAACAAATATTAGATAACTTGAAAATAATGTAATTTGTGTAATCTGTAATAAAACAGACATGCTCCTCAGAGGATTGACTTACATTTTATTTTATATTTCCTCTCACTGATATGATAGTAAGATTAATTTGCACATTTATTTTATTTATGTACAAAAGCATGAAACTCAATTAGATGAATCCAAACTAATAAATCAAATGGAATCATCTTAAATAAGATGAGCAGCCATGTTTCTTTTGATTGTATGTGAATTTGTGGCTTTCCCATGATAACAGTAAACTAGGCTGCTTTATTCATTCTGTTCCGTTTTCTGTGCTCATTTAATTTTTATAAAGTACTAATTAAGTTTTTGATGATGACACATGCAGCAACTTATTTACTTTACTGAGTATTCAACACTGTCTTCTGCAGAACCATCATGTTTCAAAGTCCTTTGCATTTATAGTTTATTATAAATCAATTAAACAAAGAAGACTGTCTCGTCCTATTTGACATATAAAACAATATTTATCGCTGTGTGTCTAATAGAATCATAACCTGTTCTGACATGTTTCTTCTTTTAATCCAGAGAAACTCCAGCCTTTCTGGAAGCACAAGAGGAATGTACCAAGTGTCGGAGCGACGTTCCTCCCCAAGCACAGGGTGGGTCGACTTTAATCCTCAGCTATAACTGGTTTACTGATCAGAGTAACGCCTTGCTTAAAGCAGCGATCTGAGAAAAACTCTGGATTTCTGCTTTAAAGGGATACTAAGCAGTTTTGGCTTGTTTTTAGCACCTCCTAGTGTCCAGTTAGTAAAAGCAAAAGTGAAACTTATCTCCTCGCTGTGCGTTCATCTTTTTAACACCTTAATCTAACTGCTGAAACGTCTCCTCAGCCTTCATTAGTGTCTACAGGAGCGGTTCATCACTAAATCAAACTAATCAGCTGTGTTCATGATCTAAAACATGCAGGAAACATGCAGGAAGCAGACTGCAGCACCAGGCATGTCAGCTCCACTTTACTAAGTCCAACAGGGACCAGACCAGCACTCTGAAGTTGCAAGTGTGGTATTCTGGCCACAGAGGGCGGTGGGGGTCTGAGTGATATTTCATTAACCCTGTAAAGGGTCATTTTAGCACATACTGGCTCAAGAAGATTATTTAAAAATAGGAAAAAGTTGCATAAATGTTCTACCACTTGTATGTTAAAAAGATTAATTTGATTGCTATATTACACGAAGACTAAAAAGTAATTTCATTTTTACCCATGTTGGGGGTTAATGTTTGTAAGAGCAGGTTTTAAAAGCTGCAGAAAAATGGACATTAAACAGTTTTAGAGCATACCTTTCCCATCCTATCATGGTTTATCATTCCAGCATGAATGATTGTTTTAGGTGTTATATGAGCAGAATCGAATAAGAAATTATAGCAAAATCATTTCAGGAAATTATCATTGATTTCCTGCAGGACTTTATAGTAAATTTTTACAAACGATCTTATTGGAGATTAATCACTGTTTCAATGAAGCTTATTATGAAATTAATATTTTTAGACACCAGATTTTAGAGAGGATGCACATGGGCACAGTTGGCTTGCAGCAAGAAGTTCATAGGCTAAATTCCTGGCTGGGATCTTCCTCCGTGGAGTATGGAGGTTTTCCCAGTGCCTGCACCTGTTTTCTCCAGGTGATTTCTTCCATGGACATTTTAAATTAACCCATATTGAATGTGCTCTATTTTTTTCATATTTTGCTGTTGGAACGACTTTGAGGTCACCTCATCAGCAGGAATCAGGACAGACCCGTTTCTACCTTTGATCACATCATCAAATCAGGATATAATAACATGTGAGACGCATTAATGGAACACTGACTCGTGTTGCTCAGTAGCATCACTGAAGTGGGTGTCTCTCTCAACATGAGGCGTGTGTGTGTGTCTGGAGTGTTTCTGGGTCTCGGCTTCACACACTCACAGGGCCGGTCTGTAGTACTCTGACTAACACAACTGTCATCCCCAGTTGGTGTGTGAATGGGTTTCCTGCTGTGACATCAGCCGTCCCTACTGAATCGCTGTTGGCACAACACACACACACACACACACACACACACACACACACACACACACACACACACACACACACACACACACACACACACACACACACACACACACACACAAAGTGGCCACCTTCTTTGGGTTATTAATAGCTCTTAGTTAGGAATCTACATTTTGGCCAGTAGTTGGTGTCTTTACTTCAAGTGCACCAGTTTTTGTGACTAATTACCCATGATGGTGAAATAATAATGATAATAATAAATAATATGACCTCCACTAATTAAACTGGTTAATATTTCTCTCTTTAACTACTTTACATTTAGTAATCAGGCACTAAAATGATCCCCTAGAAGTTTACAATTATGATCTCAGTGATATTTATCATGAAGGTCCAGTTTAACGAGCGTCCTGTCCCGAGACTTAAATTTGTCTCAGCCAAGCCACGAAGGCTTCACATTAGTCCTAACATTTATTTTGACCTTTAAACATCCTCTAAGTGCTGTCTGCATCACCAATGATTCTCATTCACGTTACGTCCTTGATGTGTATTCGTGCATCTTGTTTTGGAGTAAAAGGAGCACAGAGAACAATAAAAGTAATGAGAAGGCGGATAGTAATTACTGTTCTTTACTTACTTGCTAAGATGTTATTTAAAGTCTCCTAACAGGTTGAAAGTTGCCCTTATTTTGCTAGAAATCATTCAAAATGTGCTTTTTAAGAGTTTTCTGATCATTTTTTGTTTTAGAAAATCTCCTGTACATTTTCTTTTCTCATATTATCTGTATAAACGGTGTTTTCAGCTAATCGAGGCCTGCAGCTGAACCTCCTTGAGTTTCCTTCCTTTCACGACGGCATTAAACACATTTTTAAACGAGAAAAAAAAAGTGCAGAATTCAGCACATAAGCTGCTGAAACAAAATGAACGAAGGAGTCTAATGTTAGAGTATCACAGATGGAGGTTTTTTCAAGCATTAGAGGAATATTTCTCATCCTGGCACGGTGAGTTTCCTCTGGTTGCCTGGCAACCTTATAGTGACTGTCTCTGTCCAAGGAACGGTCCTTCACTTAACCCTTGTTAAAAACCACAATCTGTCATTTTTGTACCATTTGTTCTGTGTGAAAATCTTAGAAACAGAAGAGTTAGTTAGATTTAGAATGATTGGAACAACTTATGTATAGCTTCATATTCTACAAACAGATGTCCATCATGAAGATTCTTTTATTTATTACCCTTCAGCGACAGCAATTGTTTTACTTGTTTTTAATGATTTTATGAGATTACAACAAATTTGCAATCATGATATTAGATTAGAAATCTTCTTTTCTGCTGCAGAGCATCAGGACGGGTGAAGTCTGTCTCCCAGGGTTCTGGAGGCTACGACAGTGACAGTGTGGAGATGCATCCCATGGAAGAGTGTCCTGAGGCGCAGTACTATCACATGCAGTGTCGCATGGGCGAAGGGGGTTATGAGCGCTCCCCGGGATGCGGGTCCAGGAACTGGGGGCTTCGTAAGCAGGCCATTCAAAACTGGCAGCGGCGACCTTACAGAAACAGCACCGAAGGCGAGGAGGGAGACGTGTCAGATGTGGGATCTCGGACCACGGAGTCCGAAGTGGAGATGTGGGATCAAGAGAGGAGATCCGTGGCTGAAATTCAGCAGTCTGCCGCACCTTATCCTTACCACGGGAGAGCAGCGTACCGCCCTAATGCAGGTAACCGCCGTTTGTGAAGGGGTTAGAAATGTTCATCCAGAAATTAATTCAGGCAGGCAACAAGAATCAGTAGATAAAGGAAGAAAGACATCATCTAGCTCAGGTTGGAGTTGTTTCTGTTTTGAAACTCATTTTCAAATCGTAAAGCATCAGGACGCTACAATGGCAAATCTGCAAAACAAGCCTGCTTGAAACCTTTTTTTCATGTCTCTTAACAGCGTTCTAACATCGTATAGCTATAAATATATTGTGGAGATAAAAAAAAGAAAAAAATGATTGAAGTGGTTTTATCGCATTTGTCTAAAAACCTCAGCCAATCACACGGCGCGGCACGTAACTAATGATTGGACCATCTGGTTTTCTGTCTCACTGAACCATCGCACTTCTGTAAATGGTAAATGGTAAATGGCCTGTATTTGTATAGCGCCTTCTTAGGGTTCTACAACCCCCCAAGGCGCTTCACAACACAATCAGTCATCCACCCATTCACACACACATTCATACGCTGGTGGGGATGAGCTACGATGTAGCTACAGCTGCCCTGGGGCGCACTGACGGAGGCGAGGCTGCCGAGCACTGGCGCCACCAGTCCCTCCGACCACCACCAGCAGGCAAGGCGGGTTAAGTGTCTTGCCCAAGGACACACAGCAGCATTCTCTGGCCGGAGCCGGGATCGAACCTGCAACCTTCCGATTACTGGACAACCCGCTCTGCCTCCTGAGCTACTGCTGCCCTGTACTTACGTGGGTCCTCCACTCATTACACACTCATGCATTTTGCAACCAAACACCACTGGTGTGAGAGGTTCTCCGCTCAATAATATCAGAGGAGAAACAGCCGGCTGCTACCACTTCAACTTTAGGACAAACTACCAGAGTCCCAAAAAGAAAAACATCATTTGAAGTCACGGACAACAAAAGACATTGGGACTGCTTTCACCACAAATCTGGGCTTTCAAACATGTTGGATGTTCCTAGTCTGATTTTCGGGGACAAACAATCGCTCTGCCTGTTGAATGTGCCGTCTACCCAATCATAAATGGAGGTGATGGAAGCATGCTGCACGCTCCTTTATTCATTGATTCATTCTGCAGATTTTGTAGCTAAATGCAGCTTCACCAAACAAAAGTATCTGATAAGAATGAGCCAAGCATGAAGCCACAAGCTCATACTCAGTGATTCCAAGTCAAATTTAAACATGATTCATATTTTTGTTGAAGATGTTTCAACAACCACTTCATTCATTGCAGCCAGTGTTCTACTTTTGTTTACCTGTTCCCCAAGCAGCATGTCACAGTTCCTCTCATCACTCTATGTCAAGTTAGTTGTTGCCGCTCAGCAGATTGAGGGTTTGTCTTGCGTTGCCAGCATCCTTAGATGCTCCGCTGCCCCACTCTTGTCCTTCCATCTGCTGGTGAGTTTTTAAATATCAGGTGGACCTTGGCAGCCTGGGATGGAAGGAATCTGGGCCAGAGCTCTGTGACGAATTCATATGAACAACTTTGGCCTCGCCCGTTAATGGAAGAGATTGCCACTGGCACCCTTCGCTCTGATGTAGTTCTCCTTATTGGGAGAGTTTCTGCATGCCAGGGTTTGTTGGATGGGATGTATCTGCAAGCACACAGATTTTGTCTCATCATGTAACATGCAGCTTGGCTTTCTTAGTTCGTTTGAAAATTTTGTGTGTAGGTGGAGTGTGTGTGTGTGTGTGTGTGTGTGTTTGTGAAAGAGAGTGGAAGAGAGAATCTGATAGTGTGCATTGGTTCACAGCCCTGATGGTTGCGAGCAGATGCCTTCCAAGGCCAAAGATGAAGTGAGTCATGTAGGAGCAATCTTGCCGGGAGGGATAAGCCAGACTCGGATTGGATACTTGGTATCAGCCGGTGCTTAGCAGTAGATGGATGAAAAGAAAGTGAGAAAGAGAATTATGTAATCTCATTTAGTGTATTTTTGCTTGAAGATTGGCGCCACCATGTGATGAAATGTTCCCTTTAAAATTGTTTGAGAGATGGATGGATGGAAGTCCTGTAACTGTTTTTATAATTGCACTCACACAGTTGTGACTAAAGCGTATCTTCACTGCATTTATGGGTTCATCAGACGATGGTTTTGTTCCCTCAGGTCGATCTGAACCAATCTACAGCAAGCCATGTCGCCATGAAAAGAGCCCGTCCAAATCCAACGAGGTGATCAGTCCGGAGATCCTCAAGATGCGCGCCGCCCTCTTCTGCATCTTCACCTACCTGGACACCAAAACCCTGCTGAGAACTGCTGAGGTTTGCCGCAACTGGAGATTCGTGGCCCGTCACCCGGCTGTGTGGACCAGAGTGCTGCTAGAAAACGCTCGCATTTCTTCCAAGGTACATCGTCAACTTTTTTCATTGTTATGTCTCTCTGGTTCGGAGCTTTTTCAAAGTAGAGGTAGATTTATTTGCAATACATTTTAATGTCTCTTCTTTTTAGTTCCTGAGCACATTGTCTCAGTGGTGTACTCAGACCCATTCTCTCATCCTGCAAAACCTTAAACCAAGACAGCGGGGCAAGAAGGAAACCAAGGAGGATTACCTTAAAAGCACACGGTGAGACAATCACAGAGACTTAAAATGATTCCCTAATAACCCAGAGGGTTCTACTAGTTCCTTGACTTGATTAACCTCATTATTTTACCATCTGTTGGATCAAGCGCCGTACCAAACATCTCCTCAAACAGTGATTGATGAGAGGAGGTCAGGAGGAGGAATGTGAGTGATGAAAACTGACATTTTGGTGCTGTTTGATTATCTCCAGTATGTGAAACATCAGTTTTCATTTGCTGGAGAATGTAAGAGAAAAAACCCAGGTTAGATAAGAGTAGAGGACGTGAGTTCGTTTGGTTGAAGGACACAAATTTAATTGCTTGAGCAGCTCTTAAATCCTGCAGGCGCTGAATAAACCTGACGTTTTTTACAGGACGGTATTTCACGCTGGTATATCTGTGCTGAAATGATTGCTTCCTTTTATTTTTTGGCTTTTTTTCTTGACCCTTGCTTACATTTCTGTCTTAAGCGGCTGCCTTGAGGAAGGTTTGGAGGCATTGCTAAAGGCCACAGGAAGCAACCTGCTGATATTAAAGATCTCACACTGTCCCAACCTGCTGACCGATCGCTCCCTGTGGCTGGCCAGCTGCTACTGCCGCGCACTCCAGGCTGTCACCTACAGGTAGACCACTGTACCTGCACCCTAATCCACTCCAGCACCAAGGGACGTGATGGTTTTAGCTCTGTGTTTGCTGTGTTGCAGGAGTGCAACAGATCCAGTTGGCCAGGAGGTGATCTGGGCCCTCGGGGCGGGGTGTAGAGACATTATTTCTCTTCAGGTGGCACCCCTACACCCATGGTAATTTATGAAGCCATAAACACAGACCCGACGCATATTATCTAGCTAATATGCTGCATGTTCAGTATTTGCAACCAAACTTGTTCTTATCTGAAAATACATGAAAAAATGAACTTAAAGGATAGCAAGCTACCTTTTTCACTAACCTCTAGGTGGCGCTATAGCCTGAACAGTCCAAACAACTTGCAAGGCATTCATTCCTAGAGACCACTGCAGATGTATTAAAATATGAGTAAAGTTGACCTTTAACTGAATTCCTGTTAATTGCAACTCAAACAGCAGATGTGTCTGTAGCCAGGGACACTTACCACACCAATTCATTATTTTCCACCAACTTTTCAGCTTTGTTGTGGTTTCTAGCGTGCTGAGCTGGTCCGAAAACACGGCGTCAGCAACTGTCGGTCACTGATTGGCTAGGGAGTGGAGTCAGTAGTTGTTCCAGAGAAGGGGTGCCCAATCCTGGTCCTGGAGAGCTACTATCCAGCATGTTTTAGTTTTAACTCTGCTTAAACACACCTGATTTCAATCAGCAGGTGATTGAGAGGCTTCTGCAGAGCCTGACGAGCTGCTGCACAGGTGATTCAACCACTGAATCAAGCGTGTTGGAGCAGAGAAACCAAAAATGTGCTGGATAGTAGCTCTCCAGGACCAGGATTGGGCACCCCTGTTCCAGAGTTTTCTGCCTGCCGCCATTTTTCTGTGTTCAGAGTCTGACAAAAAGCCGGAGACTGAGCAGAATGTTCAACATCTCCACCATTGTTGTGCTGTGTTGGGTTTCTGTGTAGCTTACAGATCACCTTGGGCTGTTTTTGTTAGGGTTAGCTCTTAATCTGTCCTGTGGGTTGGGTTGACATGATGTAGGAAGAGAAAATGAAAGTTTTTTGTTTCTTCCAGCCAACAACCTGCCCGCTTCAGTAACCGGTGTCTGCAGACTATTGGACGATGCTGGCCACACCTCCGCGCGCTGGGCGTGGGTGGAGCTGGATGTGGGATTCAGGGACTGGCCTCACTGGGTAAACATCTTCATACATGAGAGAACATCACTAATCACCAGAGGAATTGTCATGCACAGTAACTTTTATTAAAGGCTGTTTGTGCTCCATAAAACACAACTTTTTATCCTAACGTTTGAGGTATTCCATAAAAAGCTTGTAATGATATCCCACCTTTTATGTTATAAGCTATGTTGTTTCTTCTATTGCTTCCAGTTTTTAAACCTTATTCTTATTAGAATTTACTTCACTCAAGTTCTATTTACGTCTTCCTGTTCTTAAAGTCTCCTTTACAAGCATATTTGATTATTTTGTTTTTACTCTTGTTTATTTTCTCCGCGTGTGCAGCGAGGAACTGCATGCGTCTGCAGGTGTTAGAGTTGGACCATGTGAGTGAGATCAACCAGGAGGTGGCAGCAGAGGTCTGCAGAGAAGGTCTGAAGGGTCTGGAGATGCTGGTGCTCACTTCCACACCAGTCACCCCCAAAGCTCTGCTCCACTTCAACAGTGGGTTTAAACCTTATTTTTACCATAAACATTGAAACATTCTACAATATTTACCGTGAACATCCCTCAATAACAACCTTCAATACTCTGCAGCATTAATGCACCCTGAATTCTCATCATGCAGGTGTTTGCCGTAACCTGAAGTCCATCGTGGTCCAGATTGGTATAGAAGACTACTTCGAGGACCCCAATAGTCCAGAAGCTAGAAAGCTGTTTGACGAGATGGTTAACAAGCTACAGGTAACTTTTAATTTGCTATTTCCTGGTGTTTTCTCAGCACACGAAACAGATACAATAGAAATTTCCAGTTACTATTTGACTAATGTTTTCCATTCCTCCACTGTAATGTAACTGGGATTGTAAAGGCTAACTGGATCATCTTTAAGTTTTGCATCTCTGTAAGCATGACTCACAGATGCAGTAGCTTAAAAATGACACAGTTGTCCTTTTTTGATGATGATGATGATGAGCTCACACACTTAGAGATATAAGAACAGCTTAAGAGTGATTCACAGCCATGACCGCCAACAAACGGGTAGAAAAATCACTTTTTTATCTCGACTCACTGAAGTTTGAAGCTGCTCAGCATCTTTGAGGCAAGTTCTCATGAGGTTAAACTGGGGAAAACATGCAGTCATGCTTCAGCTGTTGCATAAATCAGATAAGATTTTGCCTCCGGCAATTTGGCTGCATTTATAAGGGTGACGTTATATGTCCTTTTTTTTCTAGGCTCTAAAGAAGAGGCCTGGCTTCTCCAAAATCCTGCATGTGAAAGCAGACAGCCTCTGCTAACATCTTTAGTGCAGCTTCTCCGTCAGAGCTGGAGTCAGTCAGAAGGACACGACTAGTTTGCGTCCGCTCCAGAGGGGTCCAGTGCATCTCAAACAAGACGAGGTCGTAAAATAATTAAACGTGGAACAAGAAAACAAAGGGACCATCAGATCTACAGTGGCACTTTTTTAAAAAAGAAAATCAGATGAAGATTTAGTAAAGACGACAGCTCTCAGATTCGTTTTGTTTTTTCAAACTCAAAGTGGATTTAGTCAGAGCCTGATCCATTTCTCGAGACACACTTGGAGCCTGTTGACCGAGCTGCGTTTGTTTCATAATGACTGAAGGGAACGTGTGATAACAGAACACAGAAACTTTCTACAGATGTACAGAAAACATTCGTTTCTCAAGATGAACAAATAACCCAGCCTGTCCTGCACTGCTGTACCCTGAGACTGGACAAAAAACTATTACTGCTTCCACCCAGAGCTGAAAATTGCTGCACCGAGGAGCGGCAGCGGCACGTCTCACCTCCGATACCGTCCTCTGCTTCCTCCCGTGAACGTGTCGCATCTGGATTCAGTGTTTTTGATCTTTATTGTACCTCTCAACCTTTTCAGAGGACAGAATCTGACGTCACCGGTGCCGTTTGTAATGTTTGCCCTCAATCGAAAGACAGAATGAGCGTTTTCTCTGATGTGCCATTTGACCTGGGTTTCATTTAGCAGCTCTAACTGAACAAAAAGGTTGTGTTTCATATAAAACGACGTCTCCGGGTGTATGCAGATGTTGTAGTGTTTGTATATTAACCAAGTTTCCATACTGAACAGTGCCATTCCTATCAACAGGGCTATGCTCTTGGTTTATACTCATCAGCTGATGCATTTTGGTTGTTTTCTGCTTTACAACACCAGATCAGTTCAGAACTTGAACCCAGTGGGTCAAGTCTGCAGCCTTCCCTTCACGTCATAGGAAAATAGATTTGACCACAGTGTGTTTGCAGAGACTCTAACAAACTAAAATCAGCAATATGCCCACTAATGTGACACTTTGAAAGGACTTGTGTGTTGTGAGTCATGCAGAGCTGCTCAGCTTTGGAGGAGGTTTGATTGTGTTTCTCAGCTCCAATAGATGAAAATTGTGTGTTACAGGTGTGTGTTTACCAGGCATCTGTAGCCTTAAAAACACAGAGATCCAAGATCCAAAATGTTATTTTTATCATAGCGATCATGGACCAAAATCTCTCATTCATGTGCGTTAAAGTAGTCTCCCCTATTTATGAAAGTGCAATAACAGTAAGAGACGTAAAAGGTTTATATAAACTCTAAATAATGACATAAATGAATATAATATTGAACATATAGTATTCCTTAAAGGGATGTAAATCATTTGCCACAAGAATTGTAAAATAAGACCATCTTATATTATGGATTTATAGTGAGGTTAGTCAAAATTTGAAAATGCCATTACGTGAAATCTTGCAGGATCTGACTCAATCTTTTGGTCTTTTGGCATAATTTGGTAGAACGTTCTCTTTGGTGCAGGTTTCCCAAACTCTAAGAAATGAAATGTTGAATTCACTTAACCGAGTTGTGTCAACTGGTTCCACTAATCCTAGTTGTTTAGAGATGAAGTTCTCTGAGAAACTGCTTTTTACTTGTTATTTTTTAAATACTCTGAGTTTCACATGCAGGCTGAACAGGGAAATAGTCTTCTACCCCTATTTCCTGCATTAGCTGCAGATAGAAAATAGACGGGGAAACGCTCAGGTCTACGTCAAATTAACATTCATTGACTCACCCATTTTAGTTCGCAACGCGGAAGGCTGTTGTTGGTTTAGCGTCCGTAAGAGAGCAGAGCACGTCTTGACTAGTAGAAGCTAACCGTTAGCATTAGCAACTCCACAACACAGCAGAACTCCTCCAGGCTTGTGTTATTTGTGGAGAAAAAACATCAACGTCGCAGAGCAAACAGAGTCAGTGGTAGAGTCACGTTGCTGTTAGCCAATCAGAAGTGAGATGTCCCAATAATTGTGTCTACTTAGTAATGCATTACTTAATATGGTTACGCAGTTGTTAATACTTTATTTAATAGTTTATTAATGCTTAATAATGAATTAAGTAACATTAATAAAGGGACCCTTATTGTAAAGTTAGCAGTAAATTACTCAAGCTATTAAATTTCGTGGTACCCGATAACTTAGTTAAGTTAATTCAACATTGTATTACTTAGAGTGTAATCTGCACACTTGATTTAGCTCAAAGCAACCCCCCTTATGAAAAATGTATTTATTGTGATTTTATTAGATCAGATGAGGTACAAGAGAGGAGCATAACTGGTAAAAATGAATGTTTCCTTTATAAGATGAGAGTCGTGCCCCTCCACTTCTCCTGGTTCTTCCGTGACCCCATGATCAGCTGAAGGAAATGAGTTTATGGTGACAGAGGTTTACAGACACACACTAAACACTTACTGATTTTGAGTTTCAGACAATCCTGCGTTCGTTCTCAGCTACTCTGTACATAATATTTGTAGAAAACCAAAAGAAAAACAGACCAACATTTGATGTTGATATAATATATTAAGGTCATGAGTCTGACGTTTACAGATCTTCACTCTGTAAGAACTTTTTCTCTCTGGAGTTGAATGAAAGATAAACATAGAGAAGTATATTATGTATAACAGTAGTGTTGACATTGAAGTTGTGTACTAGATACTTTATATTAAATGTGCATCAGATTCATATAGAGATGGAGATTATTTAAGAAGAGTATACAGATTCAGTTATTTATTTCTATAAAAAATGAGCGCTGTGTAAAACGTTGGCATGTTTGTGTTCATGCATCAATCATTGAGTTGCCTTCTTTAACTGTTCTGCTACTGTGGCGAGAAAATTATTAAATGTTTATAAAGAGCTTTGATTGCCTGCAGGTTAATAATCTTCATTTGATCCTGTCTGTTGTTGCACTATAGAGGAAAAAAAAGATAATTCAGATGTTTATTATAAGGGTGTTGTTTTTAATGTTTCTCTGTATTTGAAAAGAAAAATATGATGCACTTTTTTGTTTTTCTCGAACATTTTCCTCGACCCCTCCGGTCATTGGTGTAGGCAGATGATTCTGGGATGCCTGCTGCTTGACGTGGACCTTCCATGTTGGATCCCCAGGAAATAAAGACTCTGGAGATAATTCCTGCATATTTCTCTATCAGCGAACAGACGTGCAGTTTGTCCTGATCCTTGCAACATCTTTCATTCAGTGCCGTAGCGCTCTTTTGGGCAGAAGGTTAAGGAGGAAATCTGGTCAACTACATTCAAGTGCTTTTTGAGTTGCTAGTATGAGCTCATTTTTTGTTTGTTGTTCACTTTACTGTAAATTTCACCTGTTTTGTTGTGAAAACTGACTCGTTTTGCTCCGAATCAGCAGACTAGAGGTGGACTAACTATTTAAACATCCACTCGACTCGTTTAAAATCGGAAGAATCGTGTAAAAAGGTTCTTCCTCATAATTACATGTTTTAAATTCAAGTGACTTCTGATACGTTTCATTATGTGCAATAGAGAAACTGAGCAAGAGCTAAAAAGACGTGTGTATTTTATGTCTGAATGATTGTAATCTGCCCATTCATCTGAAGCGTGTGTTACACATTACCTCAACACTTAACAGGGCAATTAAGTGTGTGATTTTATTTTGACGTTATTATTTTTGACTGCCATGAACTTCATCTGGATTTTTTTCTGTGACAAAAACAAATCCTTTGGGGTGAAAAGTGCTTTCCCAAAAAAGAGCAATCAGCCTTCTTTGATGACTGTATTCGATGGATTTTCATTCATTTGATGTCATCAATAAATCATGCTTTAAATTGTTGTTGCTGTTTTGATTTAAAGGTGAGGTCACGGGGTCTCTCAGTTGTTTTGTTTGAAATGCACACAGGTTCTTGTGATCCTAACATTTGTGTAACAGAGTTGTTTCCTGCCCCTCCACCCTACTGGTTTAAAGTGGAATTACAACGGTCATAAACAACTCTACTGCAGCCTGCTGTAGCTAGCGCTAACAAGCTAACACTAACATGAGCCAACTAATGCTAAAATAAACCACAAAGTAAAAAGATCCACACTGTTGGACAAAAAATATTATTACTCAGTAGCAACAAAGCCAGGTCACCATCAGTTCTTGATTTTGTAGCCTACTTTAGCTCTCTCAGTGTTGGCCATGCTGATGTTCACTCCAGTTTTAGCTCTTCGCTTCACCTCCAAAGACATTACTCTGTTACTTTTACTTCAAGGCTTCGCCATGATGCAAACAGAAAAAGCAAACTTCTTTTTCTTTTTCTTGTGTGTTTTATTGACAATCGGTGAACTTAAAATGCTAACCGCTAGCATTACAGCTAAAAGCTGTAGAGCTGATATAAGTGCGCCTCCTAGAACACCTACCCGCTCCACAAAACTATCTAGTGTGGTTTTCGGTCAGCAGAGGTGTCAGATATGAAACTGGTCAAGTTTCTAACCCAACAACATAGTTTAACACAGTTTAAGCTCGCTATAGTTTTAAAAACTATCTAGTGTTACTTTAAACACTATAATTATAGGAAAGTTGCTGTAATAAAACAAAGCAGTAAAAAAAACTTTTATCAAACTTCACGTTTGCTCAATCATGTGACTAAATAGTCTATTTATTTACATACTTACTTACTTGAGTGCTTTGGGAGCAGTCTGCCCTCTACTGGCTGTAAATAGATCAAACTTGCTTTCACAAACTATCTAAAATCTATTTTTTAACAGAAAAAATCCCATGAACCAAACATTATTTTGCAAATGTTCATGTTTTATCACACAAATTAATTCTCATTAACATTTACTGTCCTGTTTGTGATTGTTCAGAGGAAGGCCTCCTGTGTGAACCAGTTTCATTTCACCTGAAAGTTCAGTATTGCCAAAGAGGGAAATTCTCTGAGCAGGAAGGTGACAGCAAGTCTTGATGACGACGTATTGTCTGTTATTTGGTTTGAAAACCACATTCAGGAAGTTTGCGCATCAAACAGGAAGTAACAAATACTAGAAGTTGTGTCTGTCAGCTGCACTTTTTGATGACATTTAGATAAACACCTACCATAGAAACCTGGCTATTTCATCAAATGAGCACTTTTCAAAAGAAAAGTAGAACTAAATAGAAAAAGACCATTATTTTGATCGTTTTCACATTTTAAACTGAGAAAAACTAAAAGGAATGATTCAGTTCTTTTTGCCAGTAATAAAGCAGCAGGACACTGTTGTTTTGAGCTGGTGGAGAAAGTTGAGTGGTCTCTGCAGCTTCACGTGTTCTCCTGATGGAACAGGAGGCCTGCCAGCAGTTTGTCTGGGGGTTTTCCTCCCCTCTCACTGTCTGAATGAAGGAGGGGAAGTGAGCACACACTGCCAACAGAAGGCAAATGTCTCAGCTTACAAACACTAATACAGTCCTGTGATTTCAGAAGCTTCTGAGAGAAACAGCTGAATGTTTTCAAACTGTGATTTTTGTTTTTAAAAGAAGAAATAAAGTAAAATTAGGTCAAATTAGTTTTCTGCCATGTGCAGATTTTATTCATCATTTTATCTTTTTCTAAATCATCAGTGATATCTTACCAGATAGACAGATAGATAGATAGATAGATAGATAGATGGATGATAAATAGAACAAGCTTTTTCTTCTTTTTTCTTCTCTAATATTCAAAACAGTGATTAAAAATGGTGACTTGATCCTCTCAGAGATAAAATAATGAAAGAAAAGTTATTTCATCCACCACTAATATTCATAAAATGATCAAAATGAACAAAGTCTGTCGACTGATCATAGAACTTTTTTATTCTGTTAAAAGTTTCACAACTTTTGTTTTAGTATTTCCGTCATTTTTCAGTAACATGACAATACATGCAGAAGGCACTTACAAAAACAAGGTAAATCACAGATGTGGTTAAAAACATGAACTTACTGATTAAAAAAACAAACAGACATGGTGACAGAATGTCAAAAACATGAAATACCAGCACCATTGGCAACTTTTCAACAGGAACATTTCCAACAATGAATTAAATCTACAGTATGATAAAAACGATGTTCATCAGTCATCAGTGTGATAATGCCCAAGCTATGCTTTTAAGTACACCTTAATCAGAAAGATAGAAAGCATTAAGTCAACGTTTTCTGTTCTGTTCTCACTAGTCAAGAGGTTCAATTTATGTTAGGCTTTGTGGTTGCTGCTTTGTGCAAGTCCTGGTACATCTCCATCAGGCGAGTGGCCTCTCTCTGCCCTGATAGCAAAGCACCGTGTGTAGTGGAATAGTACTTTCTGTGGGTGGCCTCTCCAGCAAACAGGACCTGCAGCGGCTGGATACAGAACGGGAGGATGGGGAACAAAGGAAAAGAGAAGAAAACAAGACTGAGAACAAGATCCATCAATATCTCCTTGGCGTATTTTTGGCATCTCCTGCAGCAGTGTTTTCTATTTCTGCCTCTCTTGTTAGTGTTTCACATGTAGAGGGGCTGCAGAAAGTATCCTGGGGGCCTAAGATTGATTTCAGCTTGGCAGGACTGAAGGACTCTCAGGTCATAATGTTCCTTCAGCGGTGTCAAGTATGCAGAACGTACCTCCACCCCCTATCATACACACCTCTGGCTCCGTTTGCTCCTCACCTAGAATCATCAGGTTTCATAAGGCTGGACTCATGGCAGTTTCCATAACCCTGACATCAGCTGAATGTGACACAACTGTCTGCATGTAAATACTGCTGTGGAGCTACAGTAGCTACGTCTCTAACATTTGCTGATGCTGTTGTTTCATATCTGAAACTGGGGATTTCCTAAAATAAAAGTTGAACTAAGTAAAGGAGAATGTGTAGCTGTCTTACTGGAGCCTTGGTGCTGTTGGCGTAAGGCAGCGGCATGGCCAGCCTCTCACAGTCCAGACCACTGGACCCGACCCTGGTGAAGGAGTAGGAGCCTCGGATGTAAGGGTTGCTGCCCCAAGACGAGCGCAGAATCCGTCTGGGCTTTGGAATGTCGGGGTTCCCTGTAAGCAGACATCGGGAAGGAGGGAGCGTCGACACGGATACTGATTTAAAATTTTAAATAGTTATAGAAAAGATGGTTTCTGGACAAGAGGTCTAATTAAAAAAACTGCAACCCTCTTCATGTGATCAAACAGAATTAAAATTAAAGAGTATGATGTATGTTCAAGAAGTTCTTTGCATAAAATTCCTCTCACTTTATTTATTCTCAACAGTTTCAGTACCTTCCAGAATGAGTCTTTTCTGGGCTCTGTCACTTTAAGAAAACAAGCTGGAGCTGGCCACGCCCACCCATCGCCTGCTCAGGCTGCTATAAGCTGAGAAGCTCCGATATCTGGGAGTGGCTTGGAGTAGCGCTCTCTTGCACGTGAGAGGTGGTTCTATTCTAGTTTGAAACCATTTGTTTTATAATTACTAAAACTAAATACTGACAGAAAACGGATGAAAAGGTTTTTTCTCATTTGGAGTGTTTTTAGATACAGTAGAGACCCACATGGCAGCACTAAAGGATGCAAAAGGTGAGTTTTGCATGTGTCCTGTTTACAAGAATAAAATAATTAAATTCAGAAAAAAACGTACAATATTATTTTTAACCATTCCCAATTTAACCTTAAATGATGCTGCATTTGCAATAGCTCCAAAACAGTATGGATGTCATTAGCAGATGGTATACTGTAGTTCTCATTCTGGAAACAAATGAACTAATAACGGCTTTTCAGCGCTTAATTTAGTGTTTTATACTGCAAAACGAAATCTGACTTAATGTATGTACGTTGTTGGCTCAGTAACTGATATTATGATTTTAAAAGGATAAAATGTCAACATTTAATTTAAAAAATGCCCGTGATGTTAGCTTCTAAAATATCCACGAAGACAACAGAGGAATGAAAGAAGGGAAGGCTGAGATGTGACAGAGACGCCACAGCTGCATGAGTTCAGCTTTTGTATCTGCTGTGGTATTTTAATAACCTGAGCCAGTTAAGCGTGAGACTGTGGATGAAAGACGAATCATTACCATGAATTCCCGATCGAGCTGCAAACAAAAGAACTCGGAAGTACTACGTAAACAAATCTTTTGTCCTCTAGCTGATATCTGATTGAGTTTGGACTACTGACAAATAACTGTGAACTGGTTTTTAGCTCCACACTGGACATCATTATCTTATCACGTGACTTTTAAAACACTCTTCTTTATTTAGCTCCCAGAAAGTGGAACTGGTAGATCAGAGCGGATTTTAAACCAATATCTTTATGAGATTTATTTGAAGATGTTGGACAGGCTCAGTGATTTATGTTAGTGGGCTAAAGTCTTCCAGAGGAAGAGTGTTGTCTGTGAGGGATGAAGCCTTTTGCTGGTGACCCACAGCAGGCAGGGAAATACTGATGAGTTATGTAATTAACAGAACCGCTGAGGGGATTTAACTACCGACCTAAATCAGCGTGTTCCTCACAGTATTTGACATTCTGGCCGTCACTTTCTCTGTGCCCAAACTGTGACCCAGTTCTGAGGTAGCTGCCAGACTCATCTTCTGCACTTCTGTTACCAAACAGTGAGCCAGCCCACAGACGGTGTTACATTTCATGTTGTAACCACCTTGGAGCGGCTATCCAGTCCCTCAGCTACGCTCTCTCAAGACGTTTACAATAATTAACCCGGACAGTAAATATTAAATCAACCCTGGGAAAAGAAGGAGGGTCTTTGTCCTCTCTAGCTCATGACCAACAACCCTGCTCAGTGCTGCTCCCCGACACACCTGAGCAATGACTCAGGCTTTTATTATCTTTTCTTCATTTTTTCAGAGAAGGCTGCTTATGTCACAGCTGGTGTTGACGCCACAACCATTCAGTGACAACAATGATCCGGTCACGACGTGAGTGAGTCACGGAGCTGAAAAGGCTCAGTCAGCCATCCAAGGTTACAGATCACTCGTTAGAATTATTTCAGTAAGAAAATGATACATTAAATAACGTGTAAAAAACAGCCTCTGGTGCTGGTTCTGCCCCCAGCTCTGTTAGTGCGAGAGTGCTGACCTGTGAAGCGCCTCAGCAGCTTGGTGCAGGTTTCAGCCACTGTTTCGTCATCGCAGCGCTCCATATAGAGCGCCTCCTGGCCACAGATCCAACCGCTCAGCATGTAGCCGTAGCGCTCAGGTGGGTAGAGGACGTCGAAGCTACAGATTTTCTTGTACCACAGCTCCTCGGGGTAGGCCAGCTGCTCCAGCTGGGCCTCGTCCTCCCACACAAACTGGATACTGTTGCACTCTGGACTCCAGAAGGGCTCCTCGAACTCTAGGAATATCTTGTCGGTGGTGCTGATGCCCAGCTTCTCGATGGCGAGCACCTTGTCTTCGGGAAGAGACGGGGAGAACATGGCCGCATGGTGTTGCTTCAGCACGCCAAGAGAAGTGGTCACGATCACATGGTCGGCCGTGATCCACTCCTCGTCCTCACACTCCACGCAGATGGGGCGACCCAGGATCAGAGGGTTATTGAGAGGTCGGCGGTTGTTATCGTTGTGGTTGTCGTCCTGCTTGGTGTTGCCGCTCTTAGAAATGACCTCCCGGTGCTGGGTTGAGTAGTTCCAGTGGATGCGGCGCACTGGTTTGCAAAGGCAGATGGTGTGGGATGGGATGTCCTGGGCCAGGAGGTCTACAATCTTCATAAAACCTTCAGGAATGACATAATGTGCACCAGGAATCTCCGTCCACTCCCCAAACTCACTCAAGGACACCTCATCCATGCTGGGAGAGCTGCTCTCACAACTCTCCACCTTCAACAGACACATCAGTGCATGTCAGTCACACGTTAAACTCGTGTTTCCAGTAAACCTAGCCGCAAATGAACAGCATGTTCAACCCAAAATAAACTAGGGAATTACTTTTTCTGTAGTGCTGAATGAGTTTGTTAATATCTGGTAAAGATGTCCTAAAGTACCAAAGGTTGTTGCCTGATAGGAGACACAAAGTCCCTCCTACATTTTGATGCATACCTTATTCTGAAAGTTGTAAAAATACAAAACATTTTTTTTTTAATAAAACATTAACTGATGTCAGGTGACCAGTTAAAGATTCAGATGTGCAGGGTTTGACGTAAACGTGACTATTTCCTGAGACTCTTTAAATAAAGTTAAAGAATAAAACAAGTAAGATAAGATAAGCTGAATGAGATTTTGGTGCAAAAGTGTGGTGAATGCTGAGGCAACATTTACAACATGATTGAATCCTTTATGACGGATCATTTTTCTGTAATGTGTTACAGCCAAAGCCATAAACAAACCTGGCTAAGCTGGGTCAAACATGCTGGAACACACATTATCAGTCTACGGGGAATTTGGGAAATATGCGTCTGCAAGGGTGCCAACTCACTTTGCCCTCATTTGTTTCCTGAGTGTCTACCTGGACAGGAGCCAAGGGAGGAGAGTGTGAAGCTACAGTTATCTAGATTTTGAGTCCAACGCAAAGAGAATCTGGTTTTAGATGCATTTTTGAGTGGTCATCTAAGGGTAAGGGTTAGTCTCATATGGAGAACTGAGTCAGATTTCATGAATAACAGGAGGAAGTGAGTTAATGCAGTGGCACAAATGTGAAGAACACACACACACACACACACACACCTTGAGGTACTGCTGAAGCATCGACAGTTTGAGCTTCTTGGTGCTTTCAAAGTCATCTGGATCCAACATAATCCTCTTACGCACCAAGTCTCGTGTAAAAACTCCAACACTGTTCTGGCTCTCAGCACATACTGGCTTCCCGTTCTGGAAGAACTCCTGAGTCAGCTCGTACACCTAAAGGAGGACAGAAGGGTGAACAAAGAGGAACCAGTTGGGTGTAGATCTCATTAGGATTGTGCAATTTTGTTTTTTTTTAATAAAGCACAACACAAAGCTCATTAAAGGAATCAAAATGGGGCAAACAGCTTAAAAAACAGGTCACGCTGCTGCCGTGACAGCACAAAGGTTGGGTCGAGTACATCTAAACTTGATCACACCGTTTCCGAGCAACAATCACGGCAACATCAGGTAGTCAGCGTTTTTTAAGAGAAAACATTTCACAGCGTGACGTCAGGCTGCCTCATCTTCTAGTTAATCAAGGTGGAACTCATTTCTAAGAAAAAACCTGAATTGCAGGTTTATGGCTGCAGCTGATGCGGCCTACAGGCCTGACATGTGAATGTTTACTAAAGTCAAATCAATAAAAAAAACTAAAATATTACATTCACTCAAAATCTGCTGCATTGTTTCATCCGTCTGGGAGGAAAAGACATGAAAATGAATGATGGAGTCGTCCTGCTGGTAAAAGGCGGCAGACGGAAATGACTTTTGTTTTGTTAATTAATAAATCAATAAAAACGTTGAGTTTTTGAATAGATGTGAATTTTGTGAATACCAAATTAAAGTTTTTGAGTGTTTTTTTTACAAAACAAGCATCTGAAATGCGACCTTCTTATTTAGATAATCGTCACAGTTTTGAGACGTCTTATAGATAAACACTGTGGTTTTATGCATAAAACAAATAATCAGAGGACAGAAGGGAAAACAGAAATCTCTCTAAACACATCCTCTTCCTTACTGGTGGCATTTGCAGCCTCCACTCCCTCAACAACAGCACAAGTATTCTGCCCGGAGCATGAATGTAGAGTGCTGCAGCAGCAGGCCCACTCCCAGGCTGCCGTTGATAAACACGTCATAATATTACATGCTGCAACCCTTTAATGTCAGGAGTATTAGAGTATAATCAAGCCAGGATTACTTTTTGTGAGTTTCATTCAAATTAATTTTGTGGTTCATGAGATATTTGGATTTTTGAACAATTAAAAGATTATACAGGAAAAAACCTGAACCATTAACAAAATCAAAATGACATCAACGTGTACTGAAGCTTCTCTCTGTAATTGTTTTTTCAGACATGACCCATTTAAACTAAATAACCCTAAAACAGCCGTAAGGAGGAAACAGAACTTTCATGAGTGAGGGGAGTTCTTTTATGATATTTAAAGATTGTGTCAAGAACCGTGGAACACCAGGCCTTGTTTTTAGATTTAATGAGTTTGCGTTCTCATTTTATTTTGAAATTTGTGCCAATTTTCATCCAAGATGTGCTCGGGAACATCTCAGTCATGTCTTTAGCTTCACAGATTCAACCTCTGTGGAATCTTTTGGACACTATTTGGTCTGAGCTTAAAAATCACCAAGAATTAAAGTAACAAGCAACCTTAATAAGGTAACAGGATGTGGTTTGCATTCTGTTGCTATGCAGGCTGAACACTAAGTATGCATTAATTCATGCATAGCACCATTTATGCATGGAAACTCACTTGACCACTTTTCCCTTGCTGTGTGCTCACATTCCTCCTCACCTCGTTGTACAGGTCACTGAACTCTTCCACCAGGTCCTTAGGGATCCTTTTGCCGACATTGGTCTGGTAGTGAGCCACGCCGTTTTTGGTGTACAGGCTGATGCGTCCCACGCTCCTCTCTCCATCTGTGGTGTGCTCCAGCAGCCCGTTCTCCTCTGCCAGGTGGTACACCGGGTTCCCATTGGCACCATGGATCCAGGTTGCACCGAGCTCCAAAGTTGCTTTTCCTACAAATGAGAAAAATGGGAAAACTTTATTCCTTTGCCTTTCCTTTTGTAGCTTTGAATAAAATATCAGTGCATACAAAATCGTGACTGGCTCAGGTGCAGTCAGTCCTGGGTGTTAATGATAAATAGAAAGAGGTCAACTCAATTAACATGCAGGAGCGGCTGAATCCCACTGGAAGACCTCACATTTCCTGTTTTAAATTTAGAATAATACCATCACACTATTTAATTTAACATATATTATATTTAGTAGACGAGCTGTGAAACACTAAATGTTTCTGTTTTCTGACACTGAAGCATAAAATGCATTTACAAACAAGCTCACCAAACCTTGAGTCTGACATTCAACGTGGATTTGCATATTTCAATTTACACTTGACATCTCTGGTGAGCACAATGCCACAGACAAATCTTGTTTTCATTCATCAAATGTTTTTTATGATGAAAAAAGAACAAAGAGTTTTCACTAATGTTGTTGAGCTGTTAGAACATCTTTGTTGAAAACAGCTGGGTTAGCTAATAAATGCTTAATTCCTTGAGTCATTCCCATGTTCCTGCACTATGTTAGCAGCACCCAATGTTCCTTTAGGTGTGACACTCTGAGTCTGATGACCTGAGTGTGCAAGTAAAGCAAAAATTGTGTTTGCTTGGTGGTGAGTTTTAACATCATCTTTACTAGCACATTAGCATAAGGCGGCTAATTTTCTCCCACACCAATTAAATAGTGTGGTTGCATCGTTCACTAACAAATTAGTTTAACAAATAGTCATAATAAAATCCTGATGGTCCACCTCTACTGGAGCTTGAAAGGGTCTATTTTAGACCAAGAGCTTTTATCTTGGTTGATACACTTTGTTGGTTTCTTCAGTTTTCAGTGTATAGAAGCTTTGAGCTTTAGAGGTTTCTGGTGGTTCCATTAACCACTCCAGACCTGTTTTTTCATTTGAGGTAGTCTGGGTTTTCTTCCAGAACAGACATATAATAACTCATACTTATGACATTTGTTTGAAATGCTGATCTAGGAATCTAAAAGACGTTCCCATGCTTTTTAAATCTATTGAGTATTGATCAATCCAATGAATGCTCTAAAAAATGTTCTAGGCTTGGAAAGAGAAACTACCAACTGCAGTCAATCGTGAGCCTTGGTCTTCACAAGGTGAACAACATTATAAAACCATTTGCACCATTTATTGAAGTATTTTAGTGAATGTGTGTTTATGTTTGCAAATGTTTGAAACAGAGAAATTTGACATTTTGCACAGTTAATGTCTGATTTCTTGTCTGACCACTTAATCAAACTGTGGTATCCGACCTACCGTGTTGAATGCTCTGAACTCTCCCGCCGATGTGGTCAGACGCCTCTAGGACTGTGACATCCGTGAAGCCGTTTTTCAGTAGGACCTTTGTAGCAGCAAGGCCGGCCAAGCCAGCACCAATCACTACTATTCGAGGCTGCCGATGAGTGCAAAGGACGCTACTAAGAGGATCATCAGTGCTGTCTGAGGAAATTTCACAACTTTGCATGCCGTCCAAGCTTCTCTTCGGTGGAGTCTAAGGGACGAAAGACACGAATGAAGAATCACAACACTGACAACAAAAAGGACACTAATTTGATACCAGCCCAATTAAGTCATGTACACTTGCACATCATCTGCATAATGTTTGCTCACAGCCATTAAACTCAGTATAAACGTCTATTTTTAAAACATGAAAGCAGCCAAGTGTCTTATCTTGCTATTACCTGGTGTATACAATGCAGAGTGCATATATTATTGTGCGTGTGCACAAACTACCAATAAAACCTTAATCTCACATGACCCTTTTTTGATAGTGTGAACCCCACAAATAATTACACCCTATAATAGTGAAAAGGGATAAATCTTTTTAAAACCCATTGAAACGCAACCAAAAGGGTGTTTTGTTGTTCTCTTGGTTGATTTAATCCTCTAAAACTTGCATCTGTCTTAGCCAAGCACCATTATTGGTCCTATTTGGAGTTAAGCTAATTAGGCGCTGGCTATAGAAGCCTCTTTTTACAGGCGATTTGTGCTGCTTATTGGCATTCCACTTACTATGACCCACATTTACAGCTGTGTTTATGACTGTAATCAGCTGAATTTAGACTCTTTTATATCATGACGTGTTTACATTGCTCTGTCCCCTCAGTCTGAATGACTGTTTATTAAGTCCAAATTAGAAGGCTCTAAGCAAATGGTGTTATTTCCGTCAGAGAGCTGAGCGTACACAAAAGAGAGATTTCTTATTACAGCGCTCTAAATTACACAGAAATTTCCCAGACGCCAATGTTTAGAGCAAATAAAGAGCACACAGCTGACTTTGTTGCTCCAGCACAAGGCCGCTCGTGGTGAAACAGCTGTGTGGGAAAGACGCAGTAGGAAGTTGATCATTTTTATAAAGAGATGTACCAATTTTCCACGTCTGCATACTAACATTTAGCCGTCATTTGATTTATTTTAGCAAATTATCCGACTTATCATATGAAATAGGTCAGTGTCAGCTCTTCGAGGTAATCCTGCTGTACCCGCACACACATACTCAAATGCTCTGCTCTGTTACCACGGCAACACTGGCGAGAGGGTGGAACATGTACCGCTACGTAGGGACCACACGTTGCGTTCATCTCAGCTTAAGGTCACCTAGCAGGAAAGACTTTTCATTTCTAAATGTGTGTTTGAATCAAACAGAAACCATTTCTTTATGCTCTGATCTGACAAAGCTGAAGAAGCACCTGCAGTGCTTGGCCTGTAAACACAAGATAGCCATCTTCACTGGTTCAATGTCAATTCAACGTGAGCATCTGAGGAAACCGAGTTGCAAGATAGCTGACTGAGATAAAACTGAGTCATCAGACCAGCAGGGAAGAAACCACGAGCCTTCAACAGACGGTGTGTAGTGGAAACATTTATTAATGGCAACGCAGACAGGACCTGGAGAGTTTACTGTAAATCTGGTTTAACCATAAGAGTGCTGTTTGACCTCTAAAGCAGATGTGGGTTAAATCCACACGTAACATCTGACCTGACTTCACAGCCCTGGATGTGGGTCACACACCTCGCAGGTTTACAGAACGGGCAACGGGAAATGGCTGATTCTGATTCTGTCCTACTGCTGCAGAGCAACATCCACCTAAAGTAATTTTACCTCCTGACAATAAATGTTTTTAATAAATCAATCTGCAGCTTTTTTACTGCACTGCTTCTTAAACCATGAACATACACAGTTTCACTTCCACCTCTGCCACTTTCTGTGAAACCAAACCATCCATGCTGCTCTTGTGAAAACTCATTTAAAAGAACAGCTGGCTTCCCAGAATCAAATTGTTGATGCAACTTTCACATGAATGGACTCATTCATAGAGCAAAAAGAGCATGGAAATGAGGAGATGATGGTGAACTCTTTTCACTTTTGCAAAGATAACATTGATAAGCTAATCACCTGAAACTACAGAGTGTGTAACTGCCACCGGTAACATTTTTATCCACTCTGAGGTCCTGACTTGGGAATAAAAAATATTTGTCCTGAATTTCAATACTTTTTTTTACATATGTCCAAACTTTTGACTGATGCTGTGAACAGGTTCACATTTGGCCTCTGGAGGTTTCAGATGCTAACATTTCCACTTTATTATGCTGAAGTAATGATACTGATTTGTGACGAAACCCACATGGGGATGGCAAACTTTTAAAAAAACTCTGTACAATGTTTTATATGCTGTAGATGTATTGTGTGCATCTGTAATAATGGGGGGTTCCAACCTACAGTTGCAACTTTTTTACGCAACACAAGCTCTTAAAAAACTGACAAAGTTAACATTTATTAACATATTATAAAAGGCAAGTAACTGGGGTTTTCACTACCAGTTCACAATTAAATGCAATTAAAATGATTTAAAATCATGGTTTAATTGTCTAGTTTATTTAAATTGTATTCATGTATTGTCTCTATTGTAGTGTAAGGTTTATAATGAGCCTAATAATATAAGTGTAAAAAAAGGTGTTTTGCAATTAAAATTTTGAATTTTTTTTACATTTTTGCCTTTCTTGTTATTATTCAGATATAATGTGAAAATGGTTGCTTGGCATCTAAAAATATTTGCAGCTGAGTGTATTTTTTGTTGGTGACATGGTGAATAAGGCTGACATTCAATATGTTGTTAAAATGAATGAAAAAGTATGACTGGATGTTCATTATTTTATATTGAGATTTTTATAAATTTCATTATTCATTGTTTTAATATTTAGTTTTTATATTTACTGCTATTTAATAATTACTTTTATGTTATTATTTACATTTTTGTGTTTTGCTTTAGGACGTAAGAAAAACGTGATTAAAATATCTGTTTAGCCTCTTTTCCTTGGAAAACTGAATCACAGATTCAAGAATGTCATGTTGTTCACGTGTAATCCTGTAAGTGTTTTACCCTTTTTGTGAATGAAATCCTATTCACAAAATTCCATAATGCCATTTGGAATAAACGCTAAATTATTTCACAGACTGTTCATCCCTTCCTGTAATTCTGTGGTTTGGTAAACACACTCGACACTTCACGCTTTCCTCAGATTATTGTGTGGGCTGGCCTTGGGTGGGGTGCAGTGGGAGGAGGAGGGGGGGTCTACCACTGACCTAGAAATAGCAATCTGCAGAACATTGTGTCTGTCGGTGGTCTTTTCTAGAGCTGGGTCATCCTATCTGTGCTCCTGTGTCTCATCATTGCTGCTTTATCTGTGAACGCAGCTCCATGCAAAACGTCACATCTGCATTTCCTTTATGGGTCCCGTGTGATCAGCAGGATGGAAAAAATAACTTTTATACATCCTTGCATCAAACGGTTGCATTTTAGTCTTGAGGGGTGCGTGCCACAAGGGCCAGAGGCATTCCACACATCCCATATAGCGCAGTTTTTCTCAGCATGTTGTGATGATGAAGTGGAAGTGCCACGTGCATGGACACAGCCACGGCACACAACTGAGAATAAGGAAGCAGTGCCCTGAAAGGCTAATGGAGTAGTTTTGGGTCATATTAATCTGTGATTTTTCATCCATCCATCCAGTCATCCATGAATATTTTGGGTGTGATGGTGTAGAAGTAGCCTGCCAGACTTGCCCTCTGTCGATTCTACACAGAGGTCCAGTCTGGATACTCAGAGGCAGAGAGCACCATGAGGGGCGGGACTAGCCAGCTCAAAAATAACCAATCAGGAAAAAGGCGGAAATGACGACTATCGCGCAACGCTGTCGTTTTTTATCTGTAGTCAAAGATGGTGTCTGGCATACAGGTGAATGATAGTAAAAACTGAAGAATCCAAGGAGTTATAACCAATTCTGTATTAATATTTGAACGAAAACTACGAGACAGGACAGTTTTTGACAAAGATGACTGCGGTCAAGTGAGCCGACACTTGGAAATACACAGTCAAGCCAGCCGACGCTGGAGCTTAGCTAAAATTTGCTTTGCGCGTACACGGTGCATTACGGTAATAAAGCATTGGAGCGCTCTTTCAGGCGAAAACAAGGAAATAATCAGGAAGTGTGAGGCTTAAACATCAAAAATGTTTTTTTAAGACTTACCTACTACTTTTCCAAACAATATTCAGAACAAATACGTTATAAATTTACTGCAGACGTTTGCAGCCTCACATTTCCACGTTATTTCCTTGTTTTCGCCTAAAAGGACGCGCCAATTCTTTATTATCGTAACGCACCATGTACACGCGAAGCAAATTTTAACTAAGTTCCAGCGTCGGCTGGCTTGACCGCGTATTTCCAAGTGTCAGCTTACTTGACCGCGGTTGTTGGCAACAAGCGGAGCCAGCTGGTATATTAAACTTTTTCCAAATCTAGTTGGTAGTACGGCGCAAACATCTTTCTTTAGAAGGCTTTTAGCGCTTCTTCTTGTTGTGGATTTAAAGAGATGTCCAAGTCAATTAGAACAGAGGAAAGAGCCGCAGTGAACTGCGCTTCAGACGCCATCTTTGTTGTTTATGAAAAACTGAGCACAGTGTGCGATTTACGCTGCTCAGCGCTGATTGGCTCGGTTAGAATTCTCAGAGGGTGGGTTTTTTGAATGGGAGCGTTACCAGACTTCCCATAAGGAAGCATTGGCACGGCTGGCCAGGCTAGAAGGGGGGGAACAAAAAACAATTACCTGATCACCATCAACTTTGATATTTTTCCTAGTCTGTGAGCACAGTCTATAATTTGATCTAGCAATAGATTAAATTTTTAGGTCAATCAGAAATTTCTGTCTTATGCTTTGTTTTTTTTTTGTTGTTGTTGTTTCTTTATAATTTAATTTCTTTATATTTATAATGTGGAATCACAATGGCCCACAAAAGCCAAAATCAGGGCAATCCTTAACAAGAAGGCAATGTATTAAAGTCTAACTCTATAATGAATATCGAAACAGACATAGATGATAAACTGAAACATTAGGAAGTTACAAATTGTGTTAAACAACAAAACAAAGAGTTTTCATCTTGAATTTACCTTTTTATTTGATAATCTCAGTCTATTGAACACGACCAAGAGTTATAAATGCAATAATACAGAGTTAGTTACAGGTTATGAAGGTTTATTAGAAACTTAAAAAGAAAAGAAAAGAGTAACTTTTGGTGAGAACAGCTCTCCTGTGAGAACAAAGCCGAGGGACTGAGGTCTGAGCTGTCAGCTGTGTTGTGAAGCTGCCACGTATAAGCTGGGATGCCAAAGTGGCAGGAAACGACTTCTCTCACAAACTCCAACAAGCAGACCCACTACCAAAAAATAACAACCTGTAATTATTGAGGAAAAAACAGCTGGTACATAAGAAGTCTGCGCTCGTGCCGTTTGTCCCGTTACGTTTGTTTTGGTGCGCGCGTGCTCTCGAACACTTTGTAGTGTTTGAGACCAGAACCACCTGGGTGACGTTCGGTATAACAGGTCGCCCCCAGCCCCGTAAACAAGCTCCTGTCTCAGTATTTTCATCGATTTGTACAACCTATCACACACAGCCTGCTGTTGTTTTGGTTCCAGTCACCGCACGCGCCATCACCGTCCCACCAGTGAGCCGAACTCTTAGCAGCTGCTGCTTACCTGACTCTCTTGGTCTTCAGCGTAAAGAATAAACCTCAGAGTGCTCCGCTTCCCTTTGTCACGGCTCCTCTCCCAGAACACCGGCTTCGCTTTGTATTTATGTCTGGAAACCAGCAGCAGCCAGTTCTCCCCGTGGCCGCTGCCTCCACGTTAATTATTCATGAGGAGTGACGTCAGAGACCAGCCCTCTACTGAGTCAGGCTGCTGTCACAGGCCACAGCTGACACATGCACATGCACACACACACACACACACACACACACACACACACACACACACACACACACACACACACACACACACACACACACACACACACACACACACACACACACAAAGAACAAAAACTATTTACACTGACTAATTTTTTTCTGTTTCAGTTTCTTTTTTAATGTTTCAAATGTCACCTGAGTAGAAATCAGAGCCTGTTTGCACCATTATAAATCATGGCAGCAGTAGCTCAGGAGGTAGAGTAATCAGAGGGTTGTAGGATCGATCCCAGCTCCCAGCGGAGAATGCTGCTGTTGTGTCCTTGGGCAAGACACTTAACCCACCTTGCCTGCTGGTGGTGGTGAAGGGACTGGTGGTGCCTGTGCTCAGTGTGCCCCAGAGCAGCTGTGGCTGCAATGTAGCTCATCACCATCAGTGTGTGAATGGATGAATAATACAGGGTTGCTATCCAGCATGTTTTATTTGTTTCCCTGTTTTAACACACCTGATTTTAATCAGCAGGTCATTGAACGGCTTCTACATAACTTTATGACCTGCTGAACGGGTGATACAACCCTTGAATTACATGTGTTGGAACAGGGAAACAACTAAAACATGCTGGATAGTGGCCTTCTAGGATTGGAGTTGCCCACCCCTGCTGTAGTGTAAAACACTTTGGAGTCCTCTGACTCTGAAAGGCACTGTGCAAGTGCAGGTCATTTATCATTTATAATGAATTTAGTGTGATAAGCAGTTCATTGACAGCTGACTTTATAAACATATTCATTCAAGTGTTTGAAATGAGAGTTGATGCTGCTGTGGTTCCATAAAATCTCTATGAAGTTTTCATTGTGAAATAAAGAAGCCCAATTTAATGGATTGCAATACAATCCTGTAAGACTGCATTCAGATATTTGACTTATGAAAGTAAAAAAAAGAAACTTTTATTGCAACATTAGCATTAAAATAAACAAAGGAGGGATGGGGCACAGAAGATTCTAATTGCATTGTGTTAAACTCCTGATACCTTTAATCCAAATATTAGGGCATCAACCTCCCTGTAGTTACTTTAGTCAATGTAGCTGTTCCCCTTATTTGGGTAAATTAGCTTTATATTTATTTATTTATTTTTATTTATTTATTTATTCATTTATTCATCACTTTCAATTTTTCAATTTTATTTTTTATGGTTTTAATTGTATGGAAGCCCATTTCTGCCAATTTGAGGACAGAAATTAGAATTATAAATCTTTTTTATGAGATACTATCTCATAATTATGACAAAGTATTATATATTTTATGTTATATTATAAATATAACATAGTAACTCAAGTAAATTACTTAGTTTCTTATAATTATAAGATATCAAGTTACAATTATGAAAAAAAATGTTGGCGGGAGGAGGTTCATAAAAGAGGCAGAAATGAGCTTCCATAGGCTACATATGGAAACTTTTTATAAACATAAGCATGTTTCAAGACAGTGAAGAGAGTAGTTCAATAACTAGGTGCATAACAACATTTTGCAGTGCTGTCTGTCAGGAATCAACTAAGGGGAATTACAATTGTCATTTCACCTAAAGTGATGGTTCAGATCCTCATAAGGAAGGTTCAAAACTGATAGCAGAAAACCACTAGATACATTTTTGTAACAATTTTACTAACTTCCATGGACAGTGTTGAGTCATATCATAAAGCCACCGCATACTAGAAGTTAATTCACTCAAACTCAAATGTCCATAGAATATAGAACATTTAGAGGTGATGGCACAAAGGGTTTGAGTAAAAAGACACACAAATGCTGAGGTGAATGTGTTGAACAGGAAGTCTCCCTGGGTTGACCCTTCACGTTTTGCTTGGCCCATAAATGAACAGGAAGTAGATGATTCATCAGTATGGTGTCTGATTGGGCTCCTCTGTAAGCATCATTAATGGTTGAAGTTTTTCTTGTTTTTCACGTTGCCTCCCTTCCTGTTGTTTGGATTTGATAGAAAAGGGAAGTTGTGACTAAACGTTCTGAAATAATCAGTAGAAACTGCAAATCTGCAATGTTTTGTATCACTTTTAATGCTTTATACTGCATGAACTTCAGAGCTTTTAGATGAAATAGATAATTAATTAATCATTTCCATACTATTTAAATAACTCTTGAATTTCCTGAAACAAAAAAGGTACAAAATATATAAAAATGCATTTTAGAAAAATCAGCATATTTTTCATAATTACATTGCCTCTCCAAAAAATAAAAGTCTCCACCTGGAATTAACTAAGCAAATAGGTAGGAGCCTCCTATTGGATAATTACTGCATGGGTGATTATCTTTCAGCTGTCAACAAGTTATTTAACCCCAACTGGTGCAATGAGTTGCTTCTCATTTCTTAACCAACCATGAGGAAAGACACATCTGGTGGTCGTGGAAAAGATGTTGGTCTGTTTGAGAAGGGTCACATCATTGGCATGCATCAAGCAGAGAAAACATCTAAGGCGATTGCAGAAACGACTAAAATTGGGTTAAAAACTGTCCAACGCATTATTAACCCTAGAACACCAACGTTAAATTTAGCAACACAATGAAAATCATGATTATGTGGGTGAAAATCACCTGACGTTAGTGTTCTAGGGTGAAAAACTGGTGTGATGAGTCCAGATGGACCCTGTTCCAGAGTGATGGGTGCATCAGGGTAAGAAGAGAGGCAGATGAAGTGATGCACCCATCATGCCTAGTGCCTAGTGTACAAGCCTGTGGGGGCAGGGCTATGATCTGGGGTTGCTGCAGTTGGTCAGGTCTAGGATCAGCAACAGGATGTGCTCCAAGAATGAGGTCAGCTGACTACCTGAACATACTAAATGACCAGGTTATTCCATCAATGGATTTGTTCTTCCCTGATGGCACGAGAATAATCCAAGATGACAATGCCAGGATTCATCAAGCTCAAATAGTAAAAGAGTGGTTCAGGGAGCATGAGACATCATTTTCACACATGGATTGGCCACCACAGAGTCCAGACCTTAACCCCACTACCATCATCAATGCAAGATCTTGGTGATAAATTAACGCATCACTGGATGGAAATAAATCGTCTGACATTGCAGAAGCTTATCAAAACCATGCCACAGAGAATGCGTGCTGTAATCAAAGCTAAAGGCGATCCAATGAAATATTAGAATGTAACCTTTTATTTTGGTGGCAACTTTTTTTTTTTTGGCCGGGCAGTGTATTTTGCAACTACTGCTTTAACACTGATGGATTGAAAAGAGTATAGCTTAACAGGGATAAGGCAGATATATATAAAAAAGTTGCTGGAGAATTTATGATTAAGTATCATTCTACAGATGCTAGTTGCTAAATTTTGGGGAAACAGAGATTAGTTCTGACTAGATTGACAAGCTAATGGCTAGTCACAGTGAGGCCAACATCAGAGTAGATTATTCACCTTATAGATCATGATATACAAAATAACCATGTTATACATCGTTTACAGCAAATTACATTTTATAAAATGTGATTTGCTTGTATGACACTTAAGCAGAGTTGTTTTTGTAAACAGGAATCTGCTTTGGTCTTGGCTCCTCTGTGACTAACTGCACGCTAGATTAACAATGTATTAAAGTAAAACAAAGTTAATTTCCTCATCTAAACAATTATCTTTTTTCCTAAGCAAACAATGAGAGAAAGGAAAAATAAAGAGCGAATTAAACAGAAAACAATGCGATGACAATAAAAATGTCTCTTGCTTTCAAAGTGCAGACTCTCTGTCACCACCACCCTCCACCCTGCTTTTCAGCTCTTTTTTTGTTCATTCATAAGTAAATGCTCAGGTGCGACATCAGAGCCACTCTTTGTTATAACGTGTGATGCTGAAGGGCACTGTTTGCATATGTCAAAGATGTCAGAGGCTTCAACAAAACCTCAGGTGGATTTTTGGATGAGAAAGAGATGTGATAACCTTGTGCTGCAATGCTCACAGACAGTTTGTGCCAACATTATAAATCCTAGAATTAAACATACGTGAGTCTGCTGGTATAACAACTGTGGTTCCTATAGACTCCAGCTTAAACATTACAAGATTACTCAGTATGAGATTAGATTAGCATGCACAGCTGCAGAAGAGGAATCCAGCCCGTGTTAATAAACTTCTGCTTAACTTGCTCTTAAGAATCAAAATCACAGCCATAGAAGAAGTCTATAGTAGGGTAGGGTGACATTAAGTTCAGTTTATTTATACAGCAACAATTCACAACACAAGTCATCTCAATGCACTTTACCATCCATCCATTTTCATCCACTTATCTGGGGTCGGGTCACAGGGGCAGCAGCCTCAGCTTAGAGGCCAAGACTTCCCTCTCACCAGCCACTTGAGTCAGCTCCTCCAGAGGAATTCAAAGGTGTTCCCTAGCCAGCCGAGAAGCATAGTCCCTCCAGTGTGTCCTGGGTCTTCCTTTAGGTCTCCTCCCGGTTGGACGTGCCTGAAAAACCTCACCAGGGAGGCGTCCAGGAGGCATCCTGACCAGATGCCCGAGCCACCTCAACTGGCTCCTCTCGATGTGGAGGAGCTGCAGATCTACTCAGAGCCCCTCCCGGATGACCGAGGCACTTTACCAAGCAAACATTCCAGCTGAACCTAATAAACATTGGATTTAATTCAGTTAATAATTCCAATTAGTTAAAATAATTTCCTCTCAATTTAAGACCACTAGATTGCATTGAGTTGCTGACTTGTATCAGTGAGATTACGGAAATCCCTCATATTAAACAAGCATGTAGCGACAGTGGAGAGGAAAACTCCCCTTTAGCAGAAGAAATCTCCAACAGAACCTGGCTCAGTAGCAGTCATCTGCCACGACTAACTGGGGGTTTGGGAAGACAGATTAGATCAGATCAGATATAAGTGACTTGGTCTGGCACACATTGAGGACTTAATTCTGATTTTTACACTAATCAGAATTCAGTAAATTTCAGTACCTAATTTTACATTTCATTTCTGCTAACAAACCACTCCAAGTGTCACACATCAGATCTTGAATGGCACATTATAAGGAGGGATCCTGTCCTTGTTCTACCCAGTAAGTACAGTAAAAGTACTTTAATGGCTCTAAGTGCCATATAATCTCTGGGTTTTATTGCAAAAAGCACAAGGTGTCATTAGGAATGTGCAAAGGCTGCAGGAATGTTTGACTCCCACGACTAATTCCCTGCATGTGCACTGATTGTGTGGCTTATCAATACGAGTCAAAGTCCACACCAAGAGGTCGGAGTGATACTGGCAGGATGGATTGTAGGATTTTCACCTTGGTTTCCTGTTAATGTGGCATCGTTATTTTTAGCACTGATTTCCAAACTGGTTCAGATAGACTGATAATACACATGTTTATGGCTTTTAGCAACTCTCTTACTCACAGTATTATACCTCTCCACCAAGCAGCAAGTTCCTTTAAGAGGAACTGTGAGCAAATCTTATTTTCAAAGTCAATAGACAGAACAATCATTTTAATGATAATGGCTGATTCACTGTTGTAACAATGCTTCTCTGTAGTAAGATTAATGCTGATGGTGCCACATTTGTAAGCAGAGTTATGTGGGTTGCATCCAAGAAGCACTTAACAAACCTTATCCATCAATTCCAAACAGCCTGTTCTGTTCATTCGCTTTTTGATGACATTTATTAGATTGTATGATCAAAGTTTGAAGAAACATGACAAACTTATGCCACGAGATGAGGTTCTGCAACTATTGACCCTAACCCTCTAACCCCACACAAACAGGGTTATTGGAGACAACCGATCAGAGAATTTGGGTGTGTAGAAAATGAAATGGCCTGCCTAAAGTCCTGACCTCAACCCAGAACACTTAAGATCTACTTGGACATGCTGTCCATGCCAGAGGGACCAACACAACCATATTGGTTGATTTGTGACAAATACTGGTCAAAGAATGGTATACTATCCCACAGCAGAGGGTGACCAGGCCCAGCCAGCATGCACAGGTGGGCCCCATATGGATATATGGGCAAACTATATGGGTGCCAACAGGGTTTGTCAGCGTTTTTCACAGTGGCCCCATACATTTTAATGTGGGCAAACCCCTGTGGGGCCACCATGGAAACCGCAGACGAACCCTGTTGGCACCCATACGATTTGCCCATATAAATCCATATGGAGCCCACCGGTGCATGCTGGCTGGGAGGCTGGTGACCTCCATGAGGAGGATGTACCAGGGTGTTGTGGCTAGCTCTTTCATGTAATATCAAGGCTCCTGTTATTTAAATTTTCAAAAATCATTTCTCGTTATTTCTTGTTATATCAGACTTTAATCATTCAGTCAAACGAGCCAACAGCAGAAGAACATTGGCAGACTAGATACTTAGCCATCAAGGGTAATGAGGGTTTTTGTGGACCTCTTCCACAATAAACATCGCACTTCCGCTGAGCCTTCAGAAACGTCTGAATCAGAAACCCCCAAAGGAATCAGACTGGAAATGTTCTAGTTGAGAGTCAGTAAAATGGACCATTAACTTAAGAGGAAGTTTATTTTTTCTCCCATTGCCCGTAATAAAACTAACAAACCAAATATAAGAGCAATGCAAAGGGTCAAAAACAGGCAAAATACAGAAGTAGAAGTAAGTACCCAATAATTATTTATGGAAGAATGGAAGCTGATAGCAGCATTTTCAAAACACGAGGCTTCACACTGTCTCTTGAATTGACCAAGTGTCTTATTAAACTATTAACTTGATTCATAGGAAAAACAGGAGGATGCAGGGGAAACCCTGGGATGCCCACAAGCCACATCAGCAAACAACCAGCTAGTCTTTCATTGACGTGATAGCATAAATCATGAACTTGACACACATGTAGCTCTCCACATGTTCCATTTAATTGCTTTACATGGTGTTTCAGGCGAGGTGATGCAATTAGCACGTGAATATGCATGTGTTTTGTTGTGTAATTAAAGTGTGGAGAAACGCTGGCGTGGGATCATTGAAGCAGCATGAGAATGGCCTCTCTGTTAGTTAGTCCAGCAGTACACAGAGACCTCACATTGTGCGTCCAGCCAGAGTTGGGTTACTGCATTGTTCCTCCGTGCCTCTCTCTCATTCTCCTGCAAAGCCATGCTCCAGAGGAAGGGGAAGAAAGTAGCTTTTCATTGATGGGTCAGTGCGAGCATGCCCAGGAACTAAGGGGGGTGGGGGGGTCAGCTGGCTGCAACCTCCTTTCATGATCTTGAACCATTTCCCAGCTACACACAAGCTGCATGAATGCTACAGAACGGCTCATTACCTCCAGGAACCAAGTTGAAGCAGCGAGGAGGAGGGTGCACTGGAGCAGCAAGAGTACAGTCATTACTGACAAGTTTCATTGTTCTGGTTCAGCTAGCTTCAGCCAGAATTTGTTTCCTGGTTCTTAGTCGTAAAGGGGAAGAATGTTTTGGAAACAGCTTCTTTCTATGAAAAAAATAAATAAATAAATAAGGCTAAGTGTATTTTTCAGATTTGCATCCTTGTTTTCCTTTCATGTTTAGGGTCATTTGTCCTAACCTGAAGGACACTTAATAGTTAACAATATCGGTAACGTTAAAAAAGGAACCCTTTGCTTATTAATGCTTAATAATGCACTAAGTAACGTTATTAAAGGGACCCTTATTGTAAAGTGTTAACCATGTTTCTATTGAATATGATTTCTGCACAAAAAAAAACTGTTGAAAATTTAACAAAAACAAAAGTAGAACATTTTATTACTCAACCACCCACCAGAATTGCATAATATACATTTAACAAGAACCAGAATATGTTAAATGCCTGTATTTGTAAAGCACCTTCTAGGGTTCAACAACCCCCAAAGGTGCTTTACAACAAAACCAGTCATTCACCCACGCACACACACATTCATACACTGATGGTGATGAGCTACAATGTAGCCACAACTGCCCTGGGGCGCACTGACAGAGGCAAGGAGGCCAAGCACAGGTGCCACCAGTCCCTCCGACCACCACCAGAAGGCAAGACGGGTTAAGTGTCTTGCTCAAGGACACAACGACTGCAACAGATGGGGCTCAAACCTGCAACCTTCCAATTATGGGGAAGGTACTTAACTTCTCTGTCCCGTTGCCCCTATGTGGGTGATTGAAAAAATACCTTCTGAACATGTTGCAATAGTTTTGGGTCTATAGGGACACAAAGAATGTATTAAATTCCTGTTAGGAAATTTAAATAGGCGTTTGTCCCTGCAGTGTGTTATATTTACTTATTGTACAGCGTCACTGCACTTACTGGTCTTCCTACTGTTTCACACGAGCATGTGCAACAGCAAGGTCGCAGACAGGAACAGTACTCTGACGTTTTTACACAAAACAGAGACACCTAAACATCGCCTTCATGGAATAATGAAAAACATCCTGGTTCCTGGAAAAGTTCTCAGCGTTCAAAACACACCTGTGTAGCCCCTTCTGGGAAGACAACAATAAATGATGCAGCAATCAGCTACAGGGCAACTCACATACCAGGCCAGCGAGGGCAGGTTTCCTCACGCTGAAGATTTTTTTGTTTTTACAGGATATTGTATTAGAGAGAAGCTGCAGGCCTCTGCTCCTCTCTCAGGTCTCAGCACACTACTGCAGATAAAGAGAGCAACACAACCTGTCCCAATCACACTCACCTGGCGCTGTTCCCCTTCTCCCCCGTGCAGCTGCACTCCACCACACCCTACCATCACAAATGGTCTGTCATGTCAAAAAATGAGCTTCTTTTCATCCAAGGCTTGACAAAACCACCCGTCATCACATTTCTGTGTGCTTGATCTGTTTTGCCAAGTTTCAGCATATCGTTGAGATCACTGTTCGATTATTTGTTGAGACGTGATCATCAAATACAAAATTAGGATTTAAACAACACAAATGTTTCTATTTATATGATGTGAAAGCTGAGTTTCATTTCAGTCCTTCTGAGAAGGAGTAGGGGTTCATCACTCACCATCAGTTTTCTAAAACCGATGATTGGTGATGGAGCCTCTCTGTGGATTGTTTGTGTTTGGCATAAAGAGAAAATCCTTTGTGAAAGACCTACTAGTTGTAAATGTTAAACAGAGATTCTTCTCTTCCTTTGCTTTATTTCACTCCCTTTTGTGTACGTTATTCCACCACTGATTACACAACAGGTCTTGGCTGAAGGTCCGAGTTTACCAAGGAGTTCTGTCACTGATCGGTCCTCCCTCTCAACTGATGCCACCTCCTCCTCCCCTCACTCCCACCCCTCTCTATCAGACATTTTAGCTCATGATCTGCCTTTTCTAACAGCTCAAAGGAACAAAAGCAGCTTTTCCGTGGGTCTGAGCGCTAAAACATATCAGTGTAAAACACAAGCCGCCAGCCTCCTTTGTGGTACTTTGTGTTTGAAAACTTGATCAAAGGACGTGTTATTAGCAGAGCACAAAAGAATAAGCTGTTGTGCAAAGTTACAAGTGTTCCATCATGAAGAAAACCTCTCAAGCGAGAACATACTGTACATTTTTGTCATCAAAGGACGTGAGAACGGTAGCACATGACACGATGAAGCTCGAAAGACCTTTCCACCCAGCATTCAGGATTTAGGAGCTGGCAGAGCTGAGATGAGATCAGTGGTGGAGGATTATAACACACATCCAGTCTGGTCCAATTTGTAGCCCAGAAACGCTTTTTTAGTTTTCATCGTTGCAGCAGATTTTCCAGCTGAAATATATCTATATCTCCTCCCTCCCATCTGCTCTCTGTTGGGAATAAATAGACCTTATTAATGATTACAGGAACACATATGTTTTTTGTTGAGTTGTAATAGTTCTATGGTTGATACCAAACATGTTCATGAAGTTCTTCACACAAAAACTCTCTCACATGAAGTGATTTCAGCAGTTTTATTCGTGACAGTTTCAGTACCTTCCAGAGTGAGCCGTTTCAGGGCTCTGTCACTTTAAGAAAACAAGCTGGAGCAGGCCACACCCACCCTTACCCCACTCGTGCTGCTATAAGCTGAGACGCTCTGATACCCAGGAGGGATTTGGAGTAGAGCCACCGCTCCAACAGCTCTCTCTTGCATGTGAGAAGTGGTTATATTCCAAATTTTCCATTTGTGATGTCACAAATGGGGACTTTTTGAAACAGCTTGTTTCAGACACATAATTCCTAAAACCAAACACTGTCAGAAAAGGGGTGGATGTTGTTTTTTTTTTGTTATCTTCGTTTGGAGTGTTTATAGAGGCAGTAGAGACCCACATGGCAGCACAAAATGATGCAAAAGGTGAGTTTTGCATAATATGTCCCTTTTAAATCTTGAACACAATGCGTTATGTGTGATGTCACACAATATTACAAGATCTTGTGTAATGTATCAAATCAAAGTATGCATTGGGAGTGGCTATTAGATATTTACAGATGAAACTGAAAAAATTAAAATAAAAGTCCATTTATTTCAGTAATTCATCTTAGACCGAGAGACCATCTAAAGCACAGGTGTCGAGCTCCGGTCCTCAAGGGCCGGCATCCTGCACCTCTTTGATGTTTCCCTGTTCCAACACAGTTGATTCACCTGTGCAGCAACTCATCAAGCTCTCCAGAAGCCTGCTAATCACCTGCTGATTGAAATCAGGTGTGTTGAAACAGGGAAAACACCAAAATATGTGGGATAGCGGCCCTCAAGGACTGGAGTTCGACACCCCTGATCTAAAGGCTCAGGAACCCTTTGCAGGTGTTCTGGATTCATTAGCTGATTAGAATGTTACACTTGAGTCTAGGATGTTGAACCTTTTCACATTATTTTATTATTATTTTTTATATAATTATATTTTATTTAATCGTCACAATTATAACAAATAAAGGCTGAAATATCTGGCTTTGCATCTAATGAGTCTATCTCATGTATTAGTTTCACCTTTTAAGTTGAATTACTGACATAAATAAAATTTTGCATCATATTCTAAGTTTTCAAGTTTCACCTGTACCTCAAATTTGGACTCTGACTAAAAGCCATTTACTGTTTGTGTTTGTTAATATTGGTTAGCCATGACTGGGAACTGGGTTGCATTCAGAAGTTAATCAGTTGTAGGTAATAAGTCTCTGAGAGTGTCATTAAAACATTTTCAGTGATTCATGAGATATTTTGTTGCACACACACACACACACACACACACACACACACACACACACACACACACACACACACACACACTGGTTTAGGGAATGAAAAAAGTCAAATAAAATAAAATGCATAAATTACATCAAAATTGTTTTGCAAGCATGTAAATAAACATCTGCAGAGTTTTGAGGCTGACAATCCGTTCTAATTGAGAAACGTGTGCAAATTATATTAATGAAACTTTATGTAAAAGAAGAGTCCAGCCTGGCCAAAACATTTTTAAGGCCCAGTAGTTAAAAACTAGTTTAGATCTCAGATATTTCAGATGTTTTTTATTATTATTGTAGCTCAGGCTCACACTCAGATCATATTTGCCTTTATTCAGCATCTTTTGGAAGAGACACGAAATGTGTTTTAGAAACCAGAAACAACACTTAGGATTCAATTCCTTAATCCTTTCCTACTTTTCCTTTTGAATCAGCAGAAAATGCTGCACTTGCCCTCCTCGTGACATCTTTTTTTAACCAGCGCTGTCTGGCCTGGTGGAGTAAGCCAAAGAGCACACACACACACACGCGCACACACACACACACACACACACACACACACACACACACACACACACACACACACACACACACACACACACACACACACAGAAAAGAGAAAGAAAATCAAATCCAGATGTTTGTTACTTCATCAGCAATAAAAATTCATGAGTTTTGTGCAACATCTTCATTCAAGCTGTTATTGATGGCAATTCACAGCACTGCAGGGACTTATCTAAACTAGAAATGCCCTTAATTAATGCATAATACACACTTATTAAGGATTTATAACAGATTAATCAGTAACATATTAATTATTAACATGTATAACAACATAATAATTATCATAATGTGGTACCAAAGTGTCTTATTGAGACAGAACAAAATAACTCTGTTATAAAAACATTTTTTGCTTCCTTGCTGCTGCAGTGAGAAACTCTGAAACTTAAAATAAATGTGGTCTCCTGTAAAATCCCGTTCAGATTACAAACAGGAAAGGAAACGGATGCAATATTTGGGATGTTTATATTTCAGCAGGTGGGAAGCAGATAAAAGGAGGGGTCAGATAATAAAAATAGATCCCTGTTTTATCTGCGTGGGGAGCCGTTAAACGTTACGGATCAGACTCCCGCCCCTGTCTGCGTTCCCTGTGTCTGATCTGGTGAGAAATGAAAGGTGAGTGATATCCGTCTGACCTGATCTGTGCATTTTTGTGTTATTTTAGAAGTCCAGGAAGAGGATGCGTGACCAACGCCCAGACCAAGTCACTCCGTGACCCGCAGCTGTTTTCAAAGACCAGAGGAGACTCGGGCTAAAGCTTTCTCTGTGACTCTTATCAGGGCCGGAGCATGTTGCACAAAGAGGACTTTAAATGTTTATTTATTTAAAGCTGCATTAGATGTCACTGTGCTTTTGGTTTAATAACATTTTGTTACATTTTGTTTTAAAAACAGATTGTAAAGATTAGGAGCAGCTGCAGAAACTCCTGCCTGCCGTTGCTGGAAACCCTGTAAACACAGTGTGCTCATCACAGTGCTTCTAAATCATTTATAACATCTTATTTTGTGATGTTTTTTATTCATATGTTGTGTTTTGTTTTTATGACGTCCTGCATACGTTTAGATACTTTCTGGTCTTTCCACACACTTGGTGGTCCCCCGCTCCAAGTACAAATTGAGGGGGGATAGTGGCTCCAACGCTCTGGAACAAGTTGCCTTTGAGTGTTAGGCAGGCGCCATCGCTTCTGGTTTTTAAGTCTAGCTTGAAGACTCATTTTTATGTGATGGCGTTTCAGCAATAGGGATCACAACATTGCCTTGATCTTTTATTGTTTTTTATCTCGTTTAACATGTTTTTATGATCGTTTCCCGTTTTTATTCTAAATTCTCTTAATGTTTTATGATTATTTTTATTTTTTATCTTTCTTTTAATGTTCCACAACACTATGTTTGTACTTATCGTGTGTTTTGTGGTTGTGTTCAGCACCTTGGTCTGCTGATAAGGTCGTGAAGTTGCTTTAGAAATAAATAAATAAACTGAACTGAACCTGCTCTCATGAGCACTTTGATTCTGTCAGCTCTTTCACACAAAGGTGGTTTAAAATGATAAATGTCATCATTTCTTTTTTAAAATGCCTTTAAAACCAATGTGAGTTATCAATATTCAAATTTAAAGGGCACATATTGTGATATTTTTTCGTAAGTTTCAATGTCATCCAGTTTTTAACCTAAGTGAGACAGTCCAGAACGGAGAAAAAGGATGCCTCAGAATCTATGGATAGGTAGATTTGACAATCATCAGCATAAATATGGTTATTTACTGCATTCTTTTTCAGAATAAAGCCCAAGGGGAGGATGTAGATTGACAAAAGGAGGGGTCCCAGTATTGAACCCTGAGGAACCCCACAAGGAAGAGAAACGGGCGTTGAGGAACAATTATTGACACAGACACTGAAACTTGTATCCATTAAATATGATTTAAACCAATCCAGTGCTGATCCTTTGAGCCCAACTCATGATGTAAGACGTTGAGTCAGGGTGGAGTGATCAACAGTGTCAAATGAAGCTGAGAGGTCAAGGAGTTAGAAGTAAAACATGAGAACCTGAGTCAGTAGGCAGTAGAAACCCACATGGTAGTACAAAAATTTGTAAAAGACAAGCTTTGCGTAATCTTTCCCCCTTAATTAATTATTTTCCTTTTTCATAGATTCCCCTAAAACAGTTATAATTGTGCTTTGCCCGTGTGTGGTCAGAAAGTTCTTATGTCCATCTGGTCTGTGTTTGTCACTCGATACGCTGCCTTCTCACGGGCCACGCCACTGTTTGTCTTGGTGGGAGAGCTCGGAGTGTTTTCATGAGACAGTGGACATCTCCTGTTACAAAACACACAGTGCAGCTGAACAACCTCGCTGGCTCTGAAAACCGTGCGGACAGCGGGAGATGCTGACTTTCACACATAGCGTACATGCAGGACTTCTCATTTTCAGGCGGAGCTGCAGGCTTGTAAACATGGAACAAAGTCTGGGCTGTAGCTGACCTGTAACTTCAGCAGCAGGAGTCGACTCGGAGTGGAAAGAATGTTCACCCCGAGGCCCTGTGAGTTAATAGTGCTGTTAAAGAGATAAAAAGCAATGGCGTGTAAGTCTCTGAAAGTTTGGCTTTTATATCTGAGGATGACTGCAGTTAAATGTGCTGGAGGTCATAAAACATTCTGTGTTATTTTTTAAAAATACAGTTATGTTTTGAATTATTTGTTAAAAAGATCTCATTTATTTATGATCTGTGATTTTCTGGATTAATTTTTTTCTGTCATGAGTAAAAAGGCAACATTTGATAAAGACTTGAGGCCACAATTTAATTATATTCAAAATCAAAATGTGGCACAGCACATCTGTAGCAAATTCTGAGAAACCAATTTGTTATACTGATATAAAGATTTTGACCGTATAGCGCCCCCTATCTCTGAATATCTGAAAACTCAATACACACAGCCAACACCTCGCACGTTATAGGAAACAAAATTCTTGTGTTGTAATCAAGAAATATGGTGGAGATCCACACAATTGACTCATGTGCTAGCTAGTGCTACAATGGTTTGTGTTGCGTAGCTCAAACAATTTGAAAAAAATTCCCAGGTTTTTTTCTGTATCGTTTTATTGTCTTAGTCTTTCGATCAGATGTGCAGAGTTTCACCTCGGTTGATCTTATAATGTAGGAGGAGTGATCAAAATTAGGTTTAGCCTTTTTTGCAACTTAAAAAAACGTCCTCCTCCCCCCTTTCTTCTAGTGATCACGGTGGACAGGAAATCCTCCAGCCTGCAGCAGTTTCTGTGTTCTCCTTAGTGGTCAGTCTGCTGTGTGTGTGTGCTCGTGTGCACGCGTGAGTGTGTGCACGCTTGTTAACGACTTGTTTTTCCGACTGAGAAAATCTGAGAGTGCGTGCAGGGGGGGTGGGGGTGAAGGAGGTGCTGTCAATCACTGACTAGGTGCTGCTCACTTGGTCCGCCAGACACCTCCTTTAGGCGCAGTTTCTAACAGGAAGTGTGGATGAAGTAAGTCTCCACCCCTGGTGTGACTCACCCTTTAATAAGCTTTAAAGACCAAGTTCACTGAGAAACCATTTTTTACTTTTTATTTGTGAAATATGATCACTTTGAGTTTAACATGCAGGCTGAACAATGAAAATAGTCTTCTACCCCTACTTCCTGCATTAGCCACAGATAGAAACTAGACGGGGAAACGCTTGGATTAGAAAAGCCAGTCAATTCTACGTCACATTGATAAGTAGAACTCTGTGACTCATTCGTCTTGGCTCACTAGGGGGAAGGCTGTTGTTGGTTTAGCGTCCTGGAGAGAGCAGAGTATGTCTCAACTAGCAGAATCTAAACATTAGCATTAGCAACTCCACAACATGGTAGAACTCCTTCAGGCTTGTGTTATTTGTGGAGATAAAACATCAACATTGCAAAGAATAGAGTCAGTGGTAGAGTCATGTTGTTGTTAGCCAATCAGAGACGAGATGTCCAAATATCAGGAAATAAGACTCCAAATCCTTCCGTGTTCTCCCCCCCCCTCTCCTCTGGCTCACTTCTACTTCCTGGAACAGGAGCGCCAGAGCTTTGTTCCCACAGAGATCGACTCACAAGGCACTAATTTATACTAGAGACCACTTCAAATGTATTGAAAGAAAACAAATGAACTTGGTCTTTAAAGGCATTTGAAATAGTTTAAAGTTCATTCATTTTTTGAACACATTTGTAGTGGTCTCTAGTATTAATGAATGCCTTGTGAGTCTATCTCTGGGGAAAAGCGCTGGCACTCCTGTTTCAGGAGCTCGAAATGAGTCAGAGCAGCATCCTCTGTCCTCTAGTGGAGGATGTAAGAACTGTAATGTGTTCATTTTTATTATCATACTAATACATATAACTTCTTCCAGAAGTTCCAAAGACTAGATATAAAAGTCGAGGTGATTGTTCTTTCCAGGCTGTTGCACCCCAACTATGGAATGAACTTCCTTTATTTTTACATAGTATTGACAGTCCTTTAAAAAGGAGCTGAAGACCCTTTTATTTAAAACTGCTTTTACTTAAATCTTTTGTGTTTTCTGATTTTAATTATCTTTCTTTTTTTATGATATTTTGTTGTTTTGTTTTTAATGATCCAGTATGACTTACTTACTTACTATAATTACACATTAGAATATAATATATAATTGTTGTATTATTAATACTTTATTAACAATGCCTTTGATTAAATCTGGCTATTATGTTGTGAATAAGGCATTAAAGAATTATTCGAGTCAAATATCTTTACTGTTTTGTTGCCGGTGAGCTCCTTATTAGTAATTGCATGCAGTCTACAATAATGACCACAAGAGGGCAGCAAATATGTGTTTATGTGTAATTTGATGACGCCTCAAGCAGATGCATGCTTCTGATCTGAAGTAAGTGCAAACATGATGATCTGGTGATGTGTGGTGTCACCATGTAACCTCTAGAAATGAAGCATAAATAATACATAAAAGGAACAGATTAGTTTGACAATTGTGCAATGTTTATTTTTTATTTTATTTCTTCTTTAGTGCTTGGTATTTAATATTAAAATTGTAGAGATTTTGAAATAAGGTTTTGGTTTCAGTTTGATTTATTGCAATGCAGCACAACCTGTCCAGGATATTCCCAGCCTCTCACCAGGTGACTTCTGGGGTGTGTGCAGGCATTAAATTCCTAACTATTAATATTACACAAGTACAGAATATGATGCATCAAGAAATAAATGTGTGTGTGATTGTGCTAAAATACTGTCACAGTTCTTTTGACAACCAAACTGAATTTAGTGCATTTAAGACTTGCTGCCACATATTTTTGCAATTTTCTGCAAGTTAGGCTGAAATTGATTCTTAAAACAAAACATACAATCTTCTAATGCAATACGTACAAGTGCATGGTCAAAGTTAGTTTTTTTTGTTGTTTTTTGCGTTTTATATATATTTTTTTGATGAGTATTTGAGAAGTTCAAAACTCACACATGACATTGCACACTGAGAAGTAAAATAATTGTTAGTTTAAATGACATTTCTGGGTATATTTTCTGACTTGATGCCTGCCACATTAGGCAGTCTTTCCTATATGTGGAATTTTTGAAACCAAAACATCAAATAAAATAATAATAATAATAATAATAATAATAATAATAATATAAAAGTCCTAAAAAATAAAGATGAACTCAATTTGAGCACTTGTTTATATGGATTTATAGGTTTAAAATGATAGAAAATGTTCTATCTCCTGCAGTCATTTTAGTTTCTTCTGATCATTTCTTTATCTTCAATAAATCAACAATTGCATTTGTGTGAATACATGCAGTCTGAGGGAAATACATTTATGCATTGTTTAAATAGATTAGCTGTTTATTTGTGTTTGTAAAAAGCTTCCCGTGATGGGAACTGTTCAGTATTCCGCTCCATAAACAAGACAAAGTTGTGAATCTTACATTCAAGCTGTGACATGATGTCCATCAGCAGAGTAAAGGAAGTATTAATGGTGATGATAAACCTCCTTTCTCCTATTCTTTTAAAAGAACTCCTCCATTCAGTCAGTACCAAGCAGCAGCCTCCTCCTGCTGTCCCATGGACGTGAAGGAGGACCAGTGCCAGTCTTGTACCTATGTCTGCAGCCCCTCAATGGTTCTTTGTGGACGCTTCCATCCTCTCCTCCCTGCCAACCCCGGGCAGCTCATTCAGGACTGTCACATGCCCCCCCACTCAGCAGTCATCCCACAATGAAGTCCTGTCATGTGCACCTCATTGACATGCGCTCACAGTGATGTGCATCAGGGAAGGGTCGTGCCCGTTCACTGTGTTCAAAGGAAATGATGTACCGGGCTAGGTGGCCAAAGTGTGGCTTCCTGGATACGGGTTTCATATGGGGGAAGTGTGTGTGTGTGTGTGTGTGTGTGTGTGTGTGTGTGTGTGTGTGTGTGTGTGTGTGTGTGTGTGTGAGTGAGAAAATGGTTAACGTAACATGATAAACTGCTGCAGAACTTTATAGAAACTGAAATTTTTTAGAAACTTAAATTTTCAGGCATGTTTGTCACTTATGAAATAAAACTTCTACTTTTTCGATGAACCTGTTCATTTTATTTGTCATGTAGTAGCATGAACAGGAGTCGGATCTACAGAGAGGTGATCACTGACAAGTTCACTGCGGTTTCGTCATTGAGCTGAATTTATTCTCCAAGCTACTTTTAGGGATAAATCAAAACTCTTCATTCAAATATTCATGTGACATAAAATAAAGGAATGAAAACAGAGAGAAAATCAAAAATTTACTTTCATCGATAAAACAACCAAACATTTATTTAAGAATGAGCACTTTTTTAAAATGTCAAGATCAAAAAGAAAAAATGAAGCAAACTGTTCTTTTGTGCTTTTTAAAAATGATTATGACATATGTGTTATAATAAGGTATTACTGTAATAATTATATGATAATAATGTAATAATAAAACTTTTCATCTTGACATTCACATTTCTTTTCTTAATTTTCTGTTAAACCAGGTCTCAGTAAGATACTAGACAACCAAATCCATTTTAATATTAACGTTATGTTACCCACGCCACTTTAATAGTGTTTCATATAGTCTACTTATTGTCATGTGGATAAAACTAAGTCCTAAGTGAGTATGAAGGTATTTCCTAGAAACCACACCTTCATTTATTTTAACCTCTACATAATAATCTGTTCTCAGATCAGCATCTCATCCCTCCCTGTCACTCCAGCATCGCTCCCCTCTGACCTCTGACCCTCCAGCAGCTCCTCTCCTCCTCCTGCTCCTCAGAGCGGAGCAGACTGGAAGAGGTGGGCTCTAACCTACTGGTGTTAGTGGGCGAGTGAACCGCGTACGTGCAAATCGTGCAGACTGGCAAGGACGACGGCCGCCGTTTACCGTCGACGTCTTTTAAATTTTAGCAAACCACAAACTCCCGTGTCCACATATCCACCTCCTGAGGAGAATCCGCCCTGTTCGGTGTCATTTCGCGCGGATCCAGGATTAGGGTTCAGATCCTCCAGGATCATCGTGGACAGGCGGAGCCGAGCGTGTGATGAGGAGGTCGCCCTCTGAGGGATTTCTATTATCGACAGGACTGCTTTCGCTTTGGCTCCACTTTGACGCTTTAAACATTCTGGTTGTTGAAGCAAACCCCGCGTCGGAACAGCACACATTAGTTACAGGAGCCGGGGGAATCGCTGGTGAGTCTCTGGTTGCTTTTTTTCTCACACCGTTAGCTGCTAGCTAACTGTTAACTTATTAAAAACACGCAGAAGTTAGAAACGAGCAGTGATGCTGACAGCTTTACTGTTTATCTGCTGGTTGTCTCTACTTAGTGCTTCTGAATCATTCACATTCACCCCCCATAGTGAGCAGAGAAACATAAGGATTATTCTGTGTTGTCCTAAAGCATCTGGACATGTTTTTACTGGTTTACTCTGTGACAGTGTTGAGTTATGTCATATGTAGCTAAGGTTAGCGCGGCTAGCTAACCAGCCTCCGCCCATCTGCCTCCAGTCTTTCAGTGAGCCATAAAGACAACAAGGATGGATTAATTACACCGTAAATATGCCAGATTAACGCCACGTTAAACGATGAAGATGTATTCGCTCATGAATGAAAATAAACTACGTGTTTTAGGTTGATATTTGGTGCTTGGCTCATGTCAGGCACAGAAAGAGCATCCGTCATGAAAAGCTTCAGCCTGACAATAATAACACTCATTAAACTGACAGCATGCTACACGCCCCACCAGATAAAATCAGTGCAGAAATGCAGCTCTCGGTTCATTTAAAGCTCATTTTGAGGTCAGATGTTGCTGTCAGGATGGAGATCTGTCCTCATGGAGCCAGGACATGGGGAGACTGCATCCCTGAATTAATAAAAACACATCCCAGTAAAAATCTACAGTTCTATTATGGTTTTCACTAGTTTAATGTAAATAGTAAATTGTCTGTTGTAGGGTTCTACAACCCCCCCAAGGCGCTTTACAACAAACTAGTCATTCATACATTCACACAGTGGTGATGATGAGCTACTTTGTAGCCACAGCTGTCCTGGGACACACATAAAGTGTGGCACTGGTGACACTGGTCCCTCTGACCACCACCAGCAGGCAAAGCAGGTTTTGCCCGAAGACACAACTGTGACAGATTGGACATGAACCTGCAACCCTCCGGTTACAGGGCGGGCACTTTGTCGCCCAACAAGTCCTGAAGGAAATCCAACCTTAAAGCATGGGTCGGTTTGAGATTATGCCAACAGTTTGTGTCTGTTTGACTTTCTGTGGACAGACCTTTGGGTTCAATTAAAGGATTGGTTAAGATAGATGTGAGCTCGACATCGGCTGTGTAGGATAGATCTAATCTAAAGCTCCACAACAGACTTCCACTTTTCTCATTTAACACAAGTTGAAAATGTTAACGTGACAATCTTGTATGGTTGAACACTGATAATCTGGTATTATCTTTACTGATATTCCAAGTAAGTCAAGGTGATACAACACAATGACCTAGGAATGCATCAAACTAATCAAATATACTCTAACACCCTTTATTTTGCTTTTAAGTTATCTACACACACATTTTTCAGTGTAAATCATTAAGGTTTTTTGCATGAATAACACATTTTTTGCATGTCTTATGATAACGTTTTCATTAATTATAGCCAGGTACCAATTTATAGATCTGTTCATTTTGCTGTTCTGAGTTGATTTGCTTTGGATTAAAGCAACTTACAGTTGTGATGTTAAAACAATTTCTAGCGGTGGTTTTAAACTTATTCCCTCTTTAGTTTTGGTTTTGCAGATTTCACTGGAAACCTTTCCTCGTTTTGCAGTATTACCAATGTGGTGGGGTTTCACACAATCCCAGCCACACGACAAAAGCTGTGTAGACGTCCGATCCGTTTCATTTTTGTTTTGAAGCAGTTTTATGTCTCTTAGAAAAATCAGCACAGCGTCTTATGCTGTTTGCATAGTTTATAGATCTTTGAGTAAGGATTGCTTAAAGGGTTCCACTGCTAATCTGTGGTAAATGAAGCAGGTACCAGGTACCTTAAGCCTATGGACTTCAATCTAGCAGTAGCTTGCAAACACATATTTAATACATTTGGTGTTTCATGATAAGACATGCAAAAATGTCAAGAAACCGCAACAACTGCATTACAAATACAGGCCAGAAAATGTTTTATATCTAGTTTAATCTAGAATTGGTTTGAAGAAACTCAAGTTGACTGACTAGTTTCAGAGAATAAACATAAAAGCACCAGTTTCTTTTTTTTTTGTTACTGGTCAGAGGTTTTGCAGATTACATCTAGCCTAAATCTGATTTCCTGCAGCACGGTTTTGAACTGCACGCCCATTACAGTAATTAATACCCATGCACTGTCTACTGTATGTGATGCTGTGTTACTAGATGCTTCTTTCAAGCTCAACAAGCTGAAATATGTGGATCAATCCATGTCTGGGACGCTGATACCATAATTTAATAGTTATTTTTGCAGGCAAGTTGCTTCCCATGCATTTATAATTTCAACTGCATGCCTTACATGCACAGCTGGATGAAATCCACAGAAGTGCTGAGCTTTAAATGACTGCCTTTTTCCTTTTTTTAAATCGAACAAGGTAGTTACTCAGGAGCAGCATGACATGGAGCTAAAGTAGTACCTCCAAATGCGTTGGTCAATAGTAGTGGCTACATGCAATGAGATACCTCTAAGCTGCTCTTAAGCCTTTGTGTTCAGGTGAGGTAGACGTCTGTGATTTTTGGTGTTGAGACGATGTTGGTAGAGCACGTTTGACTTTTCCCACTGTGCCTTGGAAACCAACGCCAGCAGGCTTTGTGTTTCAAACTGAATAACAAGTTGATCATTAGCTCCATTACATTTCCATGTTCATCTTCATCTTATATTAACTTATAAAGCCAAATATTGTGATTTGCACTGTGCTATGTACTACTCCCTGTGTAAAAATGTCAGCAGTGTAAAGAGGAAATGAGCATTACTACTTGTGATGTAAGGAACTCCCCTCAGGCTCTAGGTTACATAATAGATTTCCAAACTTTCCAAAAACTCCTTTTACAGCCTGGGTTTGCAAGTCTGACTACTGCAACAAGAGCGCTTGTATTACCTTAAGTGTTTGCTGGGCAGATGTTTTATGCAGTACAATCTTGACATTGTCAAGACATTTTTCCAGATGTGCTGTATGTTACAAGATATATATGTGCAGCTGTAAACAAAACGTCTCTTTAAACCATCAGCAGAGACGTATTTCCTCCTGCCCAGGTGTCACTGTGAAGTATTTTCAGTTTCCTAAAGACGTGCTTGAAGCCAAAATAAGAATAACATTGCACAGGCTCCTTTGACAACACTGCAGATTAGATGTTTTTAAACCAGCCAAGTAATTCAGATTTTGCAAGATATTCTAATTATTTGAGTTTCACCTGTACACAGAAATGCACCTTATAGTTATTTTCTGTAGGTCAGATAACCCATTAGTGCTGTTTCCAGATGTGCTTTACTCATAATTACAGGTTTCATTTTTAGTGACTGTCCTAACTTTCTCTGATATAAGGTGCTGTTAAAATAGGTGACCCACAATCTGTTTTGTCACAGTTACTGTTTAGAACAAAGTGCTTTTTTCCATAACACTGTCCTCAGATTCAAGTGGAAAAGGAGCACATGCTAAACAAACAACCTTATCGTCAAATGGAAGTTGTTAAAGGAGTGATATGGAATGAAAGGAGGAGAAAAAGTGGTGCACTAGAGAGAGAGAGACATGTTGGAGTGCTATGAGACAGCTGTCTGTGTCAGTTCTCATGTGTTTGTGTCAGCTTGTGTTACTATCCGAGGCCTTTGAGTCATGATGGGGATCAGGGAGGGGGAGAGGAAACCAGCATATGGAGCAAGGGTTATAATAACAGTTCCACTTTCCATTGTAATCATTGAACTTATCTTTTTGATCAAATACTCTGATTGTGCTCATTATACTTTTGCTATTCTCACATTATTTGCCTTTTGAATCCATATTTAGGAGTGTGCAAAAATTCACAGGCAAATTCAGTATTGTTGTTCTGCACAAGTGTAAGAGGAATCATCTCTCACACTGTTTGCTGCTTTGATGCATCAGATTAAAGTAACAGAGTAGTTTCCTTCTCCTCCGCCCTACTGGTTGAAAGTGCAATTACAAACAACCCTGCTGCAGCCTGCGGTAGCTAGGGCTAACAACACGCTAATATTAACATGAGCCAACTAATACTAAAATAAACCATGAAGTAAAAAGATCCAAACTATTGGACAAAAAACATTATTGCTTACAAGTCCACTAACAACAAAGCCAGGTCACCATCAGTCTGTGATTTTGTAACCTTCTTTAGCTCCCTCAAACTAGCGTAGGCCGCGTCGATGTTCACTCTGGTTTTAGCTCTTTGCTTCGCTTCCAAAGACATTACTCTCTTACTTTTACGTCCAGGCTCGGCCATAATGCCAAAAAAAGCAAACTTCTTCTTCTAGTGCTTTTTATTGACGATCGGCGAACTGAAACGGCTAACCACTAGCATTACAGCTAATAGCCATAAAGCAGGTAAAGAGCTCCCCCTATAGGGCACCTACCCACTCCACAAAACTATCAAGTGCGGATTTTGATCAGAGGGCTGCAGAGTGGTGTCAAACTGGTCAAGTTTCTAACCCAACAATCACTGAAATCAATGTTAAAGCTCTAGCTTAAAGTTTAAGAAAATATTTATTGTTGCTTTAAACGCTAGTGCAAATTTGCTCATGCAGGGTGGCAGGTTGGTGCAGTAGGCACTGGCTAACATCTGATCACGCTACACAAACCGAAAGTGGGCAAAGCAGGAACAGAAGTGGTAGAGACAGAAAATAGTGTGCATCAGGGTGATCTGCAGGTCAGCAGCTGGAAAACTACGTCAACTAAAAATAAAAAATTAGCTTGTTACTCAATTTCCAGCTTTAGACAGACAAGGAATCGTGTCATCAAAATCACTTCTCCCCATCACCCTCATCTTATTTTCACTTTATCTAAAAATAATAATACAGAAATGGGTGGCTGCATGGTGGTGCAGTTGGTTGCACTGTTGCCTCGTGGCGAGAAGGTCGTTTCCCTGAGACGCAAACACCACTAGCTTTCAGAAAAGGGTACATTTGTCTTGTTAGAGGCATGTTGCAAACAGTGCAGCTCATTGTGAGTCACTTGCTTTTAGCCACAGCAGGAATTTACATATACATGGGCTGGTTTCACTTTATATGCATCATTATAACTTATTTAAATGTGGGCAGATTGTACCAGCTCTGTTTGGCTGGCGAAGGACAACAAGATGCAGGAATCCCTTTGCAAGCACTAGATGAAGACACTAAACTCTAGATTTCTACCGTTACCATTTATCTGTGCCAGGAAGTCCTCATAATTAGGAGTAAGTCATTAAATAAATGTATGCAAAACCCTGTTCATCAAGAAATTTGTTTATTTGTTTATTTTTATTTAAATAATTTAAGCCTCCTCAGCTCCTTTCTGCTCTGTCATCCTTTGACTTTAACATTTAAAATAAGAGCTCTGTAAGGATACGTCGATTTAATAAAAACCTATTTCTCTCGACTCTCACTTTTCAATAATTAGTTGTTTTAACCACCTTTGTTGTGTAAAAGCAAGCTTTTTGAAATGTGCTTTTCTGATTAATGTTTTTATTTAACGGTGTCATAAAACCTCAAGGATTCCTCTCAGGAATAGAAATAATTTAATTTAATTACATACTGACAGCTGTATCACTGATCTGGATGGGATAGAGGCAGATTTGTTATGTTTTAAACTACTACATGGATATAAAACTGACAGACGTGTCGCCGGCCTGCTGCTTGTAGTTTAAGCATCGTTTGAATGCAGGCATTTTCCCAGCACACTTTATTCGACCCCTTACCCTGCCTGGGAGGCCCGGGTGTTTGTTTTGCGGCCCTCTTGCATATAAAGTTTCAGATGAGCACATCTCATGACAGCTAGTGGAAATTTCCACTTCTCACTCTGATTGTGAATAAAAGGCTGCTGCTGATAAACACGACCACTGAACAAGGTCTAAGGAGCGAGTCAAACTGCAGAAGTATTAAATACTTTTATCGTTCAAAGTTGTTTCTGAAAATGTCCGTTTTAGACATTTTGGAACAAGGACTGCTGATCAGCTGAGTGAAATAACAGAATGTATTTGCCCATGTGATGTGTGTACACGCTATTTATGGGTTCAGGGCAGCAGTGAGGAGTTTATTATGTTTGGATAAACCGTACAGTCTGTACACGCAATGGTGAATAGGTTATTAAATGAATAGGCAAAGTTATTTGAACAGATTTGAAATGAAAATATCTTAGAGGTCTGGATATAAACAAGCTGACTATTATTGTGTTAAAGGTTATAAGGGCATTAATACGTTTCCTGTGAGTTAAATTTCTAATTCTGACCTGGCCAGAATTACATAAGGTCTAATGTTTGTAGATCTTTAAAACACATTTGATCCAAACTTTTCAAGACGAGGGCCAAAATCACCAAGATAATGCTAGCCCTCACGGGCCACACATCTTTTTGTTTTTATTAAAAAAGTGCAAAAATTATTTTATGGTGATTCTTTTCCATCTATACTCTTCAAAATAGTTTCAAAATAGACATATTAGTAAACAAAAATCTGAACATAAAGATGTTAGAAATTATTAGCCTGGCAAGCCATATGTCAATGTATAGTCTGGTCACGATGTATACACAGAGCCCAGTCGTAGGGGCGGAGCCTATGGCTGCTTTTCAAACTGTCTCTTCATGCAGTTGGACAGCGCTAGCTAGGACCAATCAGAGGAATGAACAACGTGACTTATAGCAATGGAAATCAGTCAACGGGGTAGTCCACCATACATTGTAGAAGAAGTGGAAGAAGTACCTCTATCTGCTCATGACTTAAAGAAAAGCCCAAGTCTAAATGTTTTGATGCCAAAGCCGTTTCAAATGAGCGTTGTTTGGGAGTTGCCGCTATTGTTGTTGTTTTACTCTGTTGCAGCTCTGCCGTCATCACACAAAAAAGGTCTGTAATGGTTCTAAGCCCAGCCAACATATCTCTCTACAATCATAGAGCATTGTGATTGGTCCAACCTAAACTTTGCCGAGCCAATGGTAGACCTGGCATGGACCAAACCTGCAGAGCAAAGTCTTTTGCTACTGCTACAGTTTGTCTAGATTTCACTCTACTTCATCAATCTGCTGGATAAATGCCATTGGGGGCTGCACGTTGAACATGCATGTTATAGACTAAAGTTGGGCGATATTAAAAAAAATTCCAAGTAATATCCATCAGCCTTGCCTAAGGACACAATGACTACAAGAGACTGAATGGGGCACGAATCTGCAGCCCTCTTGTCACGGGGTGGGCACAAAACTCCTCAGCCAATGTTGCCCCAATGCTGGGATTTCAAACTGAAAATTGTGATGTAGGTGTTGTTTTAAAGGCTGTAAAACTAAAATAAATGTTTGTGCAATAAAACAATTTGACCAACAGTCAGTCCTGACTCATAGTAACTGGGAAAAGCTCCAGGTGCTGACCTCTGGTATTACTTAACTATCTATGTCATTGATTTTCTAGAGGTTTTTGTTTGCGTAGAGCGGATGTTATTATATTGCACGTTAGTGTTTCATAGATTATTTTTTCAAGCCAGCAGATGGAAAAACTGTAACACAAACTGCTGTTTATCTCCAGAGGAAGTTAAGAGTGTGGGGCATGACACAAGTAGCACCCAAGCATTCATAGATTGGCTTGTCACACCAAAGATTAGAAGGATATCTGGCCGTTCACCTCATTTTAACAAATAATTGTAACACGTAAACAAATAAACTGTGAAATAAAAAAAATGTTTTGGGTTTGTTTTATTAATAAAATGTTGGGACTAGTCACACAGGGGTATGTTGTATGTGTGTGTGAGTCATTATCAAATTGCTAGGAGCCTAAAGTTTCCCACCGCTAGTCATGTCTTTTATTCTCATGAATGTGATGTGCTGTGCGTAATTTTTGGTTATGAAATAAGGTGAGGCCGTGTAAAAATGCCAGACTGAGGGGGAGGAAGATGGTTGCAAAAAGAGATGAAAATGACATGCCACCTTTTAAACAGGAGATGCTGTTACTAGTTCTCTGGGGTTTCTCTCATAGGGTTTTAACACCACATCACATTTAGAGCTAGTGCACATCTCTACTGCTAGCATGACCATTGGTAAGTGCTCTATCACCCGATTGGTTACTTTTTTGCACAACGATTTTTATAGAAGTAATTAAGGTCATCAATGATGAACAAATATTCACAGAATGAATGGGTAACTATAGAGTTTTCAGTGCACAGGAAGCTAGTTAGCTGTATTATCCATTAGTAAATTTGTAACTAAGCTTTAAAGTGACTGCACGCGCCGTTATTCTTGTGTTCGAGTAAGACCTTACCAACGGATAGCCATTAGGGTCAAAAATCCCTGGGAGCGCAATTTTTGAACGAGTACTTTGTCAGATCGTTCAACCTATAGCAAAACGACAAGCACATCAGACTCCCTTTCATCAATGGCAACAAACGAAGAGGTAAATGTTTAAAACAACGTTTATGAATAGCGAAAGTTTTGTAACCACTTATTACAAATCTGTAGATGCGTTTTGTCCTCACTGGATCATGTAGAAGGAAATATTGTGTCTAATATGGCGTCGTCCAGAGCCGCTGTATTTTAGACACGATTTTTATGGTTATATGTTACAAAGCCGCCAATATTTTTCAACAACTGGGCATCATTTAAATCATTTTTAAAATCATTTCAATGGATATTTCCAGAGATTAATGGTAAAAACTACACATTGTCACTTTAAGCCTAAAAAACTTGTTTTAGTATCTGATATGATTATGTTATCATTTTACTGTAAAATTTGGTAATTTTCATGAAAACTCTTATGTAAATCCTGGTATTTGCAATGACAGTAACCCATGTTGTTTTCATTTTCATGAACCCACTGACTCAAACGGGTTAGATTTCTAGATCACTTGGTGTTCCCAAGATCCTCTTGGTCAGCGAATCTTGATACTAGAACGTTGTTACAGAGAGTGACGACCTCATGGCACAGAGCAGAAGGCTTCCTACCATTAAGACTCATTTGCACAGGCATTGCAATACAAGCAATGTGACGACTTACAGGCTGGTTTACTCGCATATCTATCCAACAGCTGCCTGAAGCTGTTTACCTGTTAGCTAAAATTCATACTATTTTTACCGCACATAGTTGCAAACCACAGACTTTAAATACATTTGTTATTTAAAAGGGCTCACTTTAGTAATAAAAACATGTAATGTTAATACATCTGTAGGTGCAGTTTAGAGAAACAACATATGTGTTTACTTATTCTTTAATTGTTTTAACTAGGGGTGGGACTCAATTAAAAATGTAATCTAAATAATTAGAGGCTTTGTAATTAATTAATCTTGATTAATCGCATTTTAATCGCTCAAGAAAATTTGCCCCAAAGCAAATTTTTTCATTAAAAATAATGAGGCAGAGAATCAAACATTAGATATGGATATGAAAATATTTTTATTTGCATTTCCTACAGGAAACATGTTTTTGTTTTGTGCACAAAAGTATATCAAGATTCCTGTGTAATTGAAATGAAACACTATTGTTTTAGCATAAAACCCCATAAATAACAAATCACCAGGGCATTGGTAAAAGGGTGTGTCATTTCTTATCTGGTTATAATAAATTACATAACAATCATCTCCAGTTTAAATGCTCTTGTAAATTTTCAGTTCCAGATTAATGATTTTTAGCCTAAACATACAATTTCACTTCACTTGAAAGATATTGGAATTGAAAACGAAAATTTGCATAACAAAAACATGCAAGATGAGTATTTTAATTAAAAATAACCAAAATTATAGACGTTCTTCTTTCTCGGGTTGATGTAGACCTCTTCAGTTACTTTGTGTTTGACTGAGTTCACCCTCAGAAAGCACGCTACGTTTGAGCGCGTTTATGACCACGGGGGGAGGTTGCCAAGTCTGTTAAGACGAAGAAGCCTAAAGAAGTCGTGGTGGAGAGGGCTTTGAGTTTAAGTGCAAAGAGAAGCTGTGATCCAAACATCCAAAAGGGAAGCAAACGGACACATCTGTTTCTCAAGGACAAGTCCTATCACATTTCAGTAGCTTGTTACAGATCTGCTCAGACCTCTGCTCTTCAGCATGAAGGCACCGCTTGGGTATGTGTGTTAAAAATATACGCGTAATCATATAGTCGTAGCGTTACATAACATAGTAGACCTGAACCGAGAAGTTTTTCGCAGTAAGTTCAAAAACAGGTAGTCGGTTATTAGTGTAATGATTAGTGTGTTGTATTAAAACCAGTTTGTTTTTGGAGCATGGAGCTTGAAGGTGTGTGTTTGTGTTTAGATAAGAGGAGAAAATGACATGAGTCGTGTTTGCTGAGAATGAGAACAGGACTCCTGCTTGGTGTTAAAACTTCAAATGGACTATTTAGGGCGATCAAGTGGTTATTTTAGGATAAACAACAACAATTTATGAATGTCTTGGACATTGTTTCTAACCAGGAATGCATGATTTAATCGCTGACAATAATATACATGTTTTAGTATATTTTTATTTAAGTTTTGGTGGAACTGAGCAACTCTCTCTCTCTTTCCTCATGGACGATGTTTTCATTGAAATATTCCTTTAGTACGCTCTGATCGTCCATCAATGTAATGCAATAGTCCCATCCATCAGGAAGGTTGTTTGTCAGAGTTTTATCCTAAGAATGGAATGATCTCTCCTCCCAAGAGATGATATTCATGATTATAATGTGTTTTCTAACAATCATATTACAGTTTTGCATCAGTCATATATTAACTGCAGGAAACTCAATTTATTCTAAAACATTTGAAAGACACATAAAGACGTAATCTGATCCTTGTGTTCAAAGGTCAGACAAATCTATTTTAATTTCCCGCATACCCATCAGTCATCCCGGGACATCAAAACATCTATCCTTAAGTTGAACTTCATCGTTTGTCTCTCTAATGTCATGAGATGCTAGATGTAAGCACGCTTGCGTAAAGCTGGAAACACGTGAGAACACCCTAAATGGGAACGCGGTCACTGGGTGGGGGTGCCTGCCTGACAGCTAGGTGTGGCAATGTTTGACAGAAACCGAGGTAATGCTTTCAAGCTTTTTGAGGGGACAGTTTATGATTACCCAGATTGGCCTCAGCAAAACATATAAAACTTTCCATTTGAGGAGTCCACTGAGGATGAAGATGTTTGGTGGGGGGAGGGGTGCAAGATAGCCTCCCTAAAGGAGCAGAAGCTATTTCTGTCATCCCCTTCTTCACCTCCTCCTCCTCCACTTTTTGCTCTGCCCGTAGGTGTAGACATGTCTAGTCATGTCCCCTGACCAGTACATCCTCACTCATATTTTATGGTTCTCATGAAACTTTAAGTGGTTTCCTGATATCCTCTCACCACTGGAACCAACATACAACGTGTCCCTTGTCTAAAAATACATTATTTTCTTTTTTACAAAGAAAGAGACAAACTCCAGTTTGTCTGGACATCGTGTCCATCAATTTCTAAAACAAAAAACCCAGCTTTTCTTGCTTGGGTGAGATTTGTCGGGGTAAAAAGGCAGGATTTTACCAGCAGCAGGGTCTCGAACAACTCCGTGATTTGTAGCGCACATTTCCGTGAGGAGGAATGTATCGAGGATGATTTGAATCAACACAAGAACATAATGAACACAAAAGGAGTTTTCATGTGCTGGTTATTAGTTTAGCACCACTGTAGATCAGAATAGGAGATGGTGTTTTAGAATCAAAGTACTTTTAAGGTTTTATCTGTAATGTGACCATAAAACACATTTAGTTTTAACCAGTGAAACATCATGTTTTTGTCTAAATCAGGGGTTCCCAAATTGGGGGGGGGGGGGGGGGGGGGGGGGATTGCAGGGGGTCCCCAAAATTTTGTCTTTGCTGAGGTTGTGAGGTTAGCAAGATTTTATTTGTAAAAATTTCATTTATAAAATCCCAATAACACACCCTACAGCATAATCAGAACTCCATATAAAAGTTATAACTCAGTATGTCTGTAGAAAGTTTGTAAATGATCACATTTAATGTGTTTATGCATGTAGGAGTTGGGTTTGGGTCCTGGCTTGTCTTGGACACGAGAAAGGGGGTCCTCAAAGAAAACATTTTGGGAACCCCTGGTCTAAATCACCAGAAGACAGAATGCTTATGACCTACGTTCCCCTGCCATGACCTGTGTTATTTTAATACCGAAGACTGAAAAGATAAAAGTGGAACTTAGTTTTACTTTCACATTCTACTTGAGTAATTTACTGTGTCTTTATTAGTCAGTGTTTTTTTATTTGTGTGTACACAGTGTTTATAAACTCATGTACTGTTCTGTCTCTTCTCTTTATCCAGAATATCCATGAGCTCCGATTTCCCACACTACAGTTTCAGGATGCCAAATATAGGGTTCCAGAACCTTCCCCTTAATATCTACATAGTGGTGTTTGGGACAGCCATCTTTGTCTTCATCCTCAGCCTCCTCTTCTGCTGCTACCTAATAAGGTAAGAGTTGTGCCCCTTTAGGCTTTGGTTTATAGGTTTAATTGTCTATAATATGGGTTTGTGGCAAAGGCGGGTCACAGGTTTTTTTAGATAGGGTGCATTAAATCAGTGATCTACTGGTAACAGTCAGCATACAAAACTAAAATATATGTTTATAAATTCATTATGGTCTGGTTTTCTTATCAAATCATTAAATCTAAGAAACACATTATTATCTCCACTACAGACATCCAAGTCACAACTGTCTTTGTCCATGTCTTTGGGCGTTGGCATCTGCCAGTTATAAACTTCGATCAAACTTTGACCTATTAAAAATGTTCTTCAGATTTTATTCCTTCTATATTGTTTACCATGTATTACGTTTTTTGTTATGTGAAAAGATATGTAATGTGGTTTAGCTTGAATTCTTCATTATTTTAAAACTAAACGTTAATAAAGTTAAGAGTGAAGAATTATTTTGGTGTTTGCATTAAGGACTAAGGCATGTAGAATTAAATAAATGAGTTACACTCCAAAATAAATATATAACTATTCATTTAGTTCTGCTGTAACGACACTGAGCAACAGGACTAGTCAGCTACTCCAAATAAACAGGATACTATTACCTCCCTCCATGGGACCGTCTCCCACTGAGTCACTGATGAGCTGGGGGTTATTCATCCAAAATAAAAGCAATGGCATATATAATTAGGATCTCAAATAATGTTTCACCATATAACTGTTGTGTTATTTATGTTTCATATATAGATACACCTATATGAACATTTGGGCCGGTATCAATTATACAAAATGAATACTTCTGTTATGGCTGATAACCAATACTCCACCCCACCCCCGTACCACGGTGTACATTTTAGGACATCTTCAGGTCTCAGACATCAGACTATAGAGAAGAAAAAAAAAACATCAGGTTTCATTCAAAAACCCATCAGACTTCGGACTAAATAGCACCAGACACAAGTTCTCAGGAAAACGTTTGGCAGACTAAAAGGTCTTAGGAAAAAAGTGTCAGAAGGAAAAGTATTTTTGTCTGACAGTTTTTCCTGAGAACTTTTTGTCTGATGCTAACGCAGACTGCTAGGTTGCAACAGTTTTTAGCGCTTTCATTCTGACAGCGAGATCTCGTGATAACTCTGGATGTGTCTTGGTAGTGTCTGTCCTGAGTTTTCCAGTTAAACTCAGTCTTAAAAATTGTAAATATCATCTGGCTTTTATATCGCAACACATGGTATCATCTCCCTATACTGGGATTTACAGTATATTTTATTGTCAAATTCTTGCCAGTACAAACCCCTAGCTGTTAATATTGGCTCAGTTTAACTTATTGGGCCAACACCAATGTTGATGCCAATATATATTGTGCATCTATAGCTTAATAGGATTAATTCATTAACTAACGGACTTAATATTATAAAACTTGCTTCTTAAAATTGATATTTGATATCTTTTGATGAATCCTGATTCCTGCTGATTGAGTTTAAAACCAGAACCACCCTTGTCACAGCTGCTTTGTTGTGAGGTTGAATAGAATGAAATGCATCCTTCCTTTCTCTAAAAGCTCTTTAGAAAACCTTCAGCAGCACATGTTGGAGAAAATATCGTTGATAAAACATTCAGTGCTTTCCTACTAACCTGAGATCCAGGCTGCTTTAATAATGGCATTTTAACAGATATTTGGTGTGACTATTTGACTCATCACAGAAGTCTTAAATCCAAAATAATCCCTGTTTAGATCGTTATAATATGCAGGATTACGATAAAATTTGATCAGCGCTCTAACAAAGAACGCACTGAGTTTATGGAAACGGCATTTAAAGTTCCACTGAGTCCAACCATTGCTACAATCTTGGACAGACTAATGTGTGTGAGTGTTAAAATGACTTGATTCATCAACTAAAGCAGGAGAGAGAGTTACATTGAGTGAGAGACTCAAACAGGCTGCACACCTCGCAAAGACAACACTTTTTGACACATCGATCTCAATCAGCCGTCTCTGTTGAGTTTACTCTCTCTGTTACTGCAGTTTTGTTTGTTTGTTTTCCCCTATAGCAGTAGCAAACTGAACACAAATAATGCACTGCATTGTTTTATCTAAGACGTTGAGAAGCACCAGTTCACGCTAAAAATCTTTCCTCGTCATCTTGTCATATCCTATCTAACAGGGCAGATGGTAAGTCCTATAATTCCTAATCATCCTATAATAAATAATCATCTTTATGGTTTTGATACGGTATGATGATTCAACAAGTAAAGGCACAATTAAATCACAAAGAACAGTTTTTGCTCCTTAAAGACCAAGTTCACTGAGAAACAGTTTTTTACTTGTTTTTGAAATACGATCGGCCACTCGGGCTAAACGTGAAAATTGTCTTCTACCCCTATTTCCTGCATTAGCCGCCAATAGAAATTCGGGGAAACACTTGGATTAGAAAAGCCAGTCATGGATTCACGCATTTGGCTCGTGACGGGGAAGGCTGTTGTTGGTTTAGCGTCCAGGAGAGCGCAGAGCACGTCTTGGCTAGTAGAAGCTAATTGTTAGCATTAGCAACTCCACAACAGAGCAGAACTCCTTCAGGCTTGTGTTATTTGTGGAGATAGAACATCAACGTTGCAAAGCGAACAGAGTCAGCGGTAGCGTTGCTGTTATCCAATCTCCTCTGGTTAACTTCCTGAAACAGGAGCGCGAGAGCTTTTTTCCCATGGAAATCGAGACTCACAAGACATTAATTTATACTAGAGCCCACTGTAGATGTGTTGATAAACGAGTGAACTTGCTCTTTAAAAGGCTTCTAAAGATTAAGTTGACCTAAAGTTCTGTTCTTAAATGAATTAAAACATTTGTGCCTTGATGCGATTATTCAGTAGAGCTGCTTTTTGTAAGGTGTTGTTTTTACAAGATTTCTATGCTAATCTATTCCTGATCTCTAGATATGTGATCCCGGTGCGGGATCAGGTTTGTGCAACATTTTGTCGTAACCTTATTCTTCCCGTTTTATCGATGAAGAGATGAGGGGAGCTGTGTTAGAGCTAACATGTGACATTCCAACATGGGCAAATTTTAACACACATTTTGACAGAAGGCAGACTCTCACAGAAAGGCTCTACCACCTCTCTCAGTGGGGCTCCAGACCACACACACACGTGTAAAGTATGCAGCGTGGTTCGAACCACTGGGTCTTTCTGTTACATTTACATTTGTTATTTGTGGTAAAAATCTAAACTTTGATTATTGAAAGGAATGTCACATTGCACTCTTGTTTTTTATCATTTTTATTTTGCCATCGCTGATGAGCAGCCCCGTCATTCACCCATGACCCAGTGACCCTTAACTCTGTCCCCCTACCCCCCCGGGACTGTCTGCACCTTTACTCGCTGACCTCTTTCAAAATGTCAGTTTCTCTCCTAGACTGTGCTGCTTGTTTTACAGATCCCTCTCACACAGCTGCGAGAGGTTAAGGTTACTAGTAATGGAGGTAAATCTTACAAACCTATGAATTTCTCCTATTTCTCCTGCTCCTTTTCCCTCTTCTACATATTTTTACTCTCCCTATCAGTACCAAGAGTTTCCTCTCATTCAGTGTTTGTCATGTTCTTTGATTTGTTTCTTACTTATAAGCTCCGGTTGTTTGTGTTGTTATTATTTTCCCAACTTGGAGTTGTGCAAGCCTTCCTAGAGTTCCTCAAAAGACTATTGGTTTGGTTTTTTGTCTGATCAAATCTATTTCACTTGATGTTTTATCTCACATTTGGTGTTTAAATGAAATAAATAATGCTTCTTGTCTATAAACACTGTGTAATTCTGCTTACTGATGCAACACAAAGTACATATTCAACATGTATAAGATGAATTATAAAAGAGCTTTCTCGTTTTATGTTTGGTTTATTAAACGTTTTCAGTCTATACTCTTGTATTGGAGTTGTACCTGAGACTGTAGGTACTACACACTGCCCAAACGTTTGTTGCTCAGGAAATGACTTTGCTCTTTCTTGTTTGGCTTTTCTTTCTTTAAAATGTTTGTGTCTCAAATCTAGCCCTGATATGTACCCCATTTTGTTGTGAAATGCCGTATGGTTGGGCAATTAATTTGTTTTCACTTTTATTTTGTAGGATGCATGGATATGTTTTTATGCTACGTGGTTGGTTAAGGAAAGTCACTAATCAGAACGCTGTTCTGTCTCTACATCTCTCCAGGTTACGGCACCAGGCACACAAAGAGCTGTATGCATACAAACAAGTAAGATCATTATTTTTCAAATATGTGAAAATGATGTCTAATCTGATCTGCAGCACTGTAGAAACATAGAGAATGTGGCCGGTTGGAAAAACGAACTTCCTTGAGTTAATGTTTGATTTTTCTAAGTTAGGGATTTTTGAAAGCTGCAAGCGTTTTAAAGGTAGATCAGTTGACTTGATCTTTTTACATGTATTTGGCTTTCAAATGTCTACTCAAAACACATTTAGAATTTTCTTAAGCTGAGTAGCCCAGGGCTGCACAGTGGTACGGTTGATTTGCATTGTTGGATGTGTGGGTTTTCTTTGTGTTTCTTCATGTTTTCTGTTTTTTTCCCGAAGTCCAAGAACATGGATGTTAGGTTATTTACTGTAGGTATTCTAAATTGGTACAAGATGTGAGTGTATGGTTGTCTTTGTCTGGTTTTGTGATGGACTGATGTCCTGCCCAGAGTCTACAACGTTTCTCGCCCTTGAGATGGGCAACATTAAGTAGGTATAGAAAATAGATAGATGATTAATGAGATGAGGGAGTCAGATGGAAGAATCTTGGTTAGAACTGTGAGTGTACGCTGGATGTAAAACAGAGAGACTGATGGGATGTTATCACCTGCTAGCTTAGCTGATATTTATCCAGCTCTTAATTATATAAAACCATCAAGCTGTTCTTATTCTGACCCTGTCACATGATCATACCGGCTAAACACTGATCTCTTTTTATGCCTTCAGGTTATTCAGAAGGAAAAAGTGAAAGAGTTAAACTTACATGAGGTAAGCACTCGTCTTTTTGACACTTTCATCTAAAAATGTTCTTGTACTTATTTACTTTCTAGAAGATGTTTTTTTTTTATTCAGTTACACCATTACATTGTGTACTTAAATATCAGAAAGTCAGCCACACATCCGGTTTCTATCAATGTGTCTGATTTTTATTTATCTTTGCCTTTATGTGAAAATAGTTTAGAAAACATTTTTAAAACTTGGGAATCAACTTCAAGATGAACAGTAAGATTAAAAAAGGATATTAACTCCGGGAAAATGAAGATGTACATGCCTTTTTTTGACTGAACATATACACCCATATGTAAACTTTTGGTACCCTTCAGTTTAATGAGAAAAAAAGAACCCACAATGGTCACTGACATAACTAAAGAATTCTAAATATACTGAAAAACATCTAACAGATATCAGACATTACTTCTGTGTTTCAACAGAATCGTTTGAAAACACAACCCATCAAACTGTCCTGGACTAAATTCATACTCCCTACTTAGAAGACTGATACTAGTTTGATCACATGGATGTAGTTAATTATAGTATGTTCTGTAATTAGCATCACAGGTGTCTCCAGTATTAGTACCAGTATATGTAGAGAACGAAATCTGTTTCAGTTTAACGTTCCTTCTTACATAACTGAGACATTAGACTGTTTGTGATTATTTCACTGTAGAATTCTTACATATTGCTCCTTTAAAAGCTAGAAGACCTGTCACTGACTACTGTTGCACATATTAATTAAAAAAAGGTGAAGACTTGAGATCCACCAAACTTAAAGCTTCTGTTCGCTCACTAGCAGCGGGCCAAAGTATCTGTTAATATGTGGGAGTTACAGAAATGACTTTATTGCAGTGATTGCTTCAAAAGGTTGAGAGAAGTTAAAGGTACCATCATGTTTGTCCAGGCCAGTATACGTTTTTTCTATAATTATTCTGTTGGACCACAAGTCAAAAGCAAGGTTTGATTTTCAAATTTTGTTAAGGGAAAGGTATCAAGAATGTTTTCATGTCATCTTTTAGTCATATGACTCATTGTCATGTTGAAACTACCATCATCAGTCTCCACCCTGGGATTGTTACATAATGCTTCATGTCAACTAAGTTTAGGTGGAAAATTACAAGCAACATATGAAGCACCTTTTCTGGCCTTTGCAGTTGAGCCAAAAGCATCAAACCTTTAACACTGTAGCACAAATTAAGTTTTAGAATTGGCGTTCTCATGTGTGCACTGCTTGTCAACCAGTGCTGGAATTTCCCAGTGTCCCATCAGCTTTCAGCCTTTGTGTGTTAATGTTAGAAAGTGAAAGAAAACATCAGAACTCATGTGACTCAAGTCTGTGACAAAATAAACTAGGTGCGTAGGGATGACTAATTTAAATACAAAATAATTATCTTACAATTATTTTCTTTTTATCTTTTTTCAATTGCTTCATATAGATTGGTCTCTTGTGTAAGTCATGCCACATTGGAGAAACAATTGTGTTTTCTGTTTCTGTTCGCGACATTGAAGCAGGTATGGACTGGGCTGGGAATGCTGGTGACAAGAATGTTTTCAAAGGAGTTTCCTGAAAGTCTCAATCTTTGCAAAGGTTCTCAAATTCCTTGCCAGTCACAGGGCCTAACTTTTGTGTCGCTGAAATTTCCCAAAATAGTCATCATAGGAATCCATTACAAACCCTTTGTAATATAGTTTGTATAAGTCAGGAAGTGAGACGTCCAAGACAACTTTTAGAGGGGTAAGTCACCAACCATTGGTGACCAAATAGCAAATAAAATGACAGTTTTTGCTTTTTAAGTATGATGTGGTCTTCAAATCATGACCCTCAACTCTTGCTGCGGAGGTTTGCTGCCAAGTGTGAAGAGGCTGGGGTGAGGATCAGCACCCTAAAGCTGAGGCTATGGGCTACAACCGTAAAAGGGTGGATTGCCAACTCTGAGTTAGGGAAGAGGTCCTACCTCAGGTAGAGAAGTTCAAACATCTCCTGCTTTGGGTAAAGATCAAAAGAACAAAATGAAAAATTCAGGTCACCAAAATGAGTTTCTTAAGCAAGGGCTTAGCATTAAGGATATGGTGAGGACTTCAGGAGACACTGAGTAGAGTTGCTGCTCCTCCACACCAAGAGGAACCAACTGAGGTGATTTGGGAATGTGGTCAGAATGCCAGCTGGATGCCACCTGGGGGAGGTTTTTCTGGGAGGAAGCCTCAAGGCTGATCCAGGACATGCCAGGTGGAGTTCATCTCCATACTGGCCTAGAGATGCCTTGGGATCCCACCAGAGGAGCAGGTGGAAGTGGCTGGGGAGAAAAAGCTTCCCCACTGAGGCATGCCCCAGATCATGACCTGGATGAACAAATTATGAGATGAAATTAAGGTAAATTAAGAGCAAATATAATTAAGGAGACTTTGTGACTCAGGGGTAACAAGAAGTGTCATAGTCACAATCCAGTGTCTAACATTTGTGTCTCCACTGTCCCAGCCCAGTGAGGTACTAAACTCATGTGCTTTACAGAAAATTTTAATGCAAACATTGAGGACCAGAATGTAAAAATGAAATATTGTGTTTTTGTTGGTTGCAAGAGGGTGTCAGTTTTGAGTTGCAAGTACAACACCAGAGATGGGAATAGGAAAGAGGAGAGGACCATTAACCAATAGGGAGGCCAGAGCAGACCTCCAAACAAAGAGCTGCTGTGTCCAAAACCCCTCCGGAGAGACAACGAAGCCCTCATACCGTTCTTTTTAACTGCAGTTGTCACCCATAAATCTGAGGCTAAAGAAGTGATTGTTGCCTCTGAAATAGAAGTGTCAAATTAAAACCTTCCCCCATAAAAGAGTGAATGATGGCTTATAAATGTGTGTTGGAATAGTGATTTCTTTACCCGTTTATGCAACTGGAAGAACACCAGCTACAACTTGCTCTGCCCTGCCTGTTTGGTCTCTTTTCAACAGCCAAGTGAAAAATTAGTGACTAAAAGGAATAGCAATTCATTTGTAATCTTTTTCCAGTGTTTTAATGTTTCAGAATTCCATATTTAAACACTATCCCTCCCTCTCATAGTAGCAGATCCTCTGGGAGAAGATATTACTGAAAATATCTTCATTTACATAAAAACATCCTGTTTTTTGTTACTTAAATAGTGTACATTTGAAACAATGGTTAATCAGGAATCAGTGACCCTAACTGACACACTTCAAACAAATCAGACTCAGTTTAGCGATTCAAAAATCTGATTTGAAAGCAACACTTAATATGTTTCCTGCTTCTCCCTCCTACTGGTTGAAAACGGAACTACAACTTCTGTAAACAACCCTGTCAGCCTGTTGTAGCTAGCGCTAACAACGAGCTAACATGAGCTAAATGATACCAAATAAGCCACAAAGTAAAAAAGATCCACGCTTAGACAAAAAAAAAGATTACTTACAAGTCCAGTAGCAACAAAGCCAGATCACCATGAGTTTGTAATTTTGTAGCCTCCTTTAGCTCCCTCAAACAAATGTAGCCCGCGTTGATGTTCACTCTGGTTTTAGTTCTTTGCTTCCCTTCCAAAGACATTACTCTTTACTTTTACTTCCAGGCTCCGCCATGATGCCAACAAAAAAAGCAAAATTCTTCTTGTGCTTTTTATTGATGGTCAGCAAATTTAAAAAGCTAACTGCTAGCCCTCATATTAGCTACCCTAACAGTAAACAGCTGTTGCCGTATAGCAGGTAGTGACCTCCTATTAGTGTTCCTACCCAAACCATAAATCTGTTAAGTGCCGTTTCTGGACATCAGAGGACTACAGAGTGCTATCCAATGTGAAGTTGCTCAAGTTTCGGCCTCAAAAACCACTGGAACCAGTTTGAAAGTAATAGTGTTAAAAACTTTTTAGTGTTGCTTTAAAGTCCTTCTAAAGTCTGTCTTTTTTAGCTTCAAGCGTTACGTTTTTAGACCCAAGGCTTAAAAAACAGGATTGCCTGCCCAGATTTTAGTCAAAGTTATGCAACAGGTGGTCAGTCACTCCTTTGTTTTTGTTTTTAGTTGTGTCCCTCTGAACCAGACGTGTTGCTTGAGAAAGTGACTTGTTCTCAATCCACTGACAGTAAAATCATAGGAAAACCAACACGTTTTAGCTACTAAATGTACAAAAACAGCCCTCTAAACATCTATCTTTATTTTTCAGATATGTGCAGTGTGCTTGGAGGAGTTCAAACAGAAAGATGAGCTGGGAATTTGCCCGTGCAAACACGCCTTTCATCGAAAGTAAGTGAAACTTTTTGCTCCTTTTACGGCCTCACACACAGGAAAATAAAAGCTAACCCACACAGACCAGCGCAGATTTATTTCAACTTTAAAACTAAAAGCCAAGAGTTCTTCAGTGTGAAACAACACAGGACATGATGGAGTACTTGAGCCGACTTAAAACAGCACCTCCCTCCGTGTCCCACCATTTCAGCCGAGTTGTTTACATCAGCATGGGACCTCCTTTGACCTAGTTTTTTTTTCTCCCCAGTTGCTGCAAGAGTTTTGTTTCAAGTGCAGCTTTTAACACACGTGCGAGTAAAAACCTGCCATTTTAGAGCAAATGTCATTAAAAGATATTAACCTTTAAGCGCCAGGTCGACCATTTGGCAGAGTCAAATATAAATCTACCAAACCAAAAAAAAAATCTAAATGACAAACTTAATGATTATTCCATTATTTTTACGTTAATATTGTTCTTTTAATAATTATTTACAATATTTTATTGCTCCAAATGCTTTCAAAGCTGCAAAAAGTCATTTTCATTGCAGTTTTCTTGACTTGGACATTAAAGTGTTAACTATAAAAGGGTTACTGGATGTCAACAAGTCAAAAATATAATAATTAAAGGACAACACGATGTCTCGTTATTGAATTAAAAGGAGAATAAGATCTTGGCTGACATAATTATATCTCTAATGTGTTTCTTAAACAGTATATAACTATTCTAGATTAAAGTTCCCTATAATAAAACTACATCACTTCCACTGGTTTCTCTCTCTCCCAGGTGCCTCATTAAGTGGTTGGAGGTGAGGAAAGTGTGCCCGCTGTGCAACATGCCCGTCCTGCAGCTCGCCCAGCAGGCAGGAAGCCCCGACCCCCCCGAGCCCGTTCAGCAGCCGTTGCCCGGTGTGGAGAATCTGGTGTAGCGGACTCTGACCTTTTAAAACACACTCCTGCTCTCACGTTTACTCTTTGGTGTGAGTGTGTGTGTGGACAGGCTGGACAAACTGGAGTTACTGTACAAAAACTGTGATTTAAAAGCTGCCATCATCTCCTTTATTTCAACCTTGGATAAACGACGGACTTCCTGACATCACAACCCGGACTCGTGGGTTTTTTCCTCTAAATGGACAAAAAACCTGAACTAGAGAACGTTTTTTTTTTCACAACCAAAGCGCTTTTCTGAAGAGCACCAGTGAAAGAGCGGGAGGAAGAACACACAAAGCCAAGAACTTCAACACAACTTTTTACTTTTGTTTTTTTTAAACAAGCACTTTAGGAGAAGGCAAACATTAGTTGCTTGTGGCTCTTAGTTTATTTTATATTTTAAATATATCTTCATACGGTTTCTATTTCAAATTTGGTATTTTTGATTTTTAAGCGTTGATCTCTAAGGGACAGTAGCAGGTGTGACGGTGGAGTCAGAGGTTGGCGAGCACATTCACACAGCAGCTCTGAGCGTTTGGTCTGAAGAAAAGTAAGTTTATAGAATATCTGTTTTCTTAAAGGTATTATACAGATAAAATGAGTGGTACACCTTTATACACAAGGCCTCCATGATCGCGCCACCTGAAAACAAGAATTCAGAATTACTAAATCTGATCTCCAAACACATTAAAGTGGACCTAGAATGCAGTTAATCAACAATCTAAAACAGAACTTTGAGCCTCTAAAAAGCATAATAAATGTTCTTTAGGCTTTCATGTGTCCCAGGAGCCCAGATACAGGCCATTCTAAACCCCCTAAAACAGCCTTGCTGTGAAAAGAGCTGTTTGCCCCTCCCACTCTGCCAGGACATGAATATGATAATGAGCTGCTTGCTGATTGGTCGGTTTTCCCAGAAGGCCTCAGACACTGGAGACACGCAGGTTTGAGGAGGCGTGGCTCCCCCTTATGATGTGTTAAGGAAGACTTTCTCAGAACATACGTTTTTTTTTTTTGCCTTTTTCAACTTTCTAATTTACAAAATAAGTAGGTCACACACAGCTTTGACTTTTTGGCTACTTTTGACCACCCAAGCTGTCTTTATTCAACAACAACAAGGAAAATGTTGGTTTAGATTCTAGGTCCTCTTTAATCTCTAACACTTTAATGTCCGTACTTTTTTTTTTATTTCCAGACCATTTCATAGAACAAAAAAATGTAATTTAGCTGACTTTAAATCTCTTGAGGTGACATGGAAGGTTTTCGTCGCTCTGCTGCTGATTGTTTGAATGTTTTTGATGCATTGGTTTAGATTAGTGGTTTGCCCGTTTAAAAAAAGATAAAAAACAAGAAATGTCAAATTTTTCAAAGAAACTGTGAAGGTCGTACCACATATCCTGCAAGTCAGATTGAATTCCTTCCTTTAAAATGTGCTCAGTCTTTAGTTACATATATTTTTCTACCTTAGTAGAGTACATTTATTTATTGTTTTCCTTTTATTTATAACTTTTGGTACTGCTGCATGGAGAGACCGCGGTACTGGAGTGAAACCAGCACCACAGTAGTGCCCTGAGCTTTGGGTAGACAGCTGGAGCTGCCGCGCTCAGCAGGTTGTAATGAAACAGCATTTTCATTCATGCACCCACACACACACACACAGCTGTGGCATTCTGGTGCTTTCGCTTCTGTACGGTACAAGGTGCTTTTGTTTTGCGGCACTCACACATCACCTCTGGGCCCGGCTTTTTTTTTGTTTGCTGCATTTAGGCGAATGTGTTGTTGCTGCTTTGAAAAGCTTTACTGCGGAGTCTCCCTGGTGACATCAGTGGGTAAAAATAGGTTTCTGTGGCTACAAATAACAGAAGCTTGAGACGGAGCGCCTATTTTAGCGTGTTTAGATTAAGTCTGACTGCAGGATATCATAATTCATTCAAAAATCAGAGTAAAGTTAAAAGAAACTGTATCTTGTAGATACGTTTATGCTGCCATGTCCTGAAACGATAATTACTGCCGCACATTAAATATTCCACTTCAGTTCTAGTTGATGACTTTATTAAGTAGCTTTTAGCCACATGATGGTATTTATTCTCTCTGAAGTTAAGAGGGAGGCTCCGCATTTTACGGTGAGGGATGTAAGATAAGTTGGAGACAGAGTGTCATGCTCAAATTTTATATTAAAGGGATACTATGCAGTTTTGGCTTGCTTTTAGCGCCCCCTAGTGTCCGTTAGTGAAAGCAACAGTGAAACTTATCTCCTCGCTGTGCGTTCGTCTTTTTAACACCTTCATCTAACTGCTGAAACGTCTCCTCAGCCTTCATTAGTGTCTACAGGAGCGGTTCATCACTAAATCAAACAAATCAGTTGTGTTTATGATCTAAAACATGCAGGAAACATGCAGGAAGCAGACTGCAGCAACAGGCAAGTCAGCTCTACTTTACAAAGTCCAACAGGGACCGGACCGCCACTCTGAAGTTGCAAGTGCGATATTGTGGTCTGAGTGACATTTCATTAACCCTGTAAAGGGTCATTTTAGCACATACTGGCTCAAAATGATTTAGAAATATAAAAAGGTTGCATAGTATGGCTTTAAAAATACAATCTGTAATTTAAATGTAAACAAGAACAGCCCAAAAGCTTTTTCTTAGAGGTAGCACAAAATCATTAATAATTATCATTACATTAGAAACTATGTTGATTGATATTTATAATGATGTTATTGAGTTTAGGGAAACATCCAAAAATCTAAAAGTTTACATCTTTAAGCATCCCTCTGATTGTGTTCTTTATCTTTCTTGTGTGTGTGCAGATTAACATTTTTAATAGAGACGATGCGATCACGGCGGCTCTGACTCTGTGTTGAACGTCTGCCCACGTGCAGAAGTGACCGCCATCATGGTGAGGTCACAGGTGTGCTGCAAAATGAAAATGTCAGCTGTTAGATGGACAAAGCTACAGAAACGCCATTAACACTCGTTTAAAATCAACTTTAAAATGCCAGAGTTACAGAGGGTCAAAACAAGTCCTTCACTCGAGTCTCTGGTCATAAAGAGGCTGCGACTGTTCCGTCTGCTCGTCGTAGACAACACATCTTCCATTCTGTAAAATATTACCCCCCAAACTGTCAGTTATCCTCCTCCATCCCAGAAGAACACAAGTCTTAATGGCTCTCTGTGGGTCACTTGAGGAGTTTAATGTGAACGCATGCTGCTTTGCATAAAAAAGCCACTTATCTCACAATTGTTAAATGTAAGTAGGTGGGCTCACTCGTCGTATCTTCATATAAATCAAGCAGCACACTAAAGTGCTGCTTCATATTTAATGTTATTTGTTGTCGGACACTTTAACACACGAGCTTCCCCGTTTTCCTTCCCGTGTGCCGTCCTAATCCTAATCCCGCTCAAAGTGCCAAATCAACACGAAACCTTGGGACAAATTAGGAAGGTTCTGCGTTTGAGAAGAAGAGAGGGAGTTTCTGCAAGAACAAAAATAGAACAGGCAAGAAATCAGAAACATAACGTCTTCCCACCGCTGAAATCATCGCTGACGTCAGCGCTGCTCCTGAGTGAGCCGTTATAAATAGACTCAGTCAGGAACAAGCGTGTACCCACACCTGGAGAAGGAGGTGACTGTCGTGTTCCAGGGTTTTCTAGAAGGTAGAACAAAAATAAGATCTCTGGAAACTAAGGTTTTGTCCTTTATCTCCACCACTGCCTCTCTTCCTCTTTATCGTGTTATTTATTCACCGTAACCCGCCTAACTCCCCCTCACCTCCGCCTTTTCTTAAACACTGATTATGTTTGTGACCTCTCACAGACAGTGTTTGTAAAACTAAGAATTCTGCAGCAGAATATTTTTGGAGACTATTTGCTGTACAGTATTTGTAAGCTCTATTTTTGTATATTGCTTTTTTTTTGGAGGGGGGGGATAATATGCATTTTTTTTTGTTTTTGCTAGTTTTATGTTTACTCCTTTGAGGAAATGTTGCATGTAACTGACTTGAATTGTAAATAAAATGATCAAGTTTTGGAAAGAAATTTAGTGTTTTTTTTGTTTGTTTTTTCCCCTTTTAAGAAAATGTTACCATTTAATGTGTATGAATGTTAAAATCATTAAATAAATGTATATAAAAAAGAACAACAGTTTCTGATTATTTTACAAAACGTCATATTTAAAAGGGAAACAAAATAAAATCTTTTTTTAGTTTTTTATAGACATGTTCAAAATTGAGGCGCTATCTGAATTTGGTATCACGCTGCCATCTGGTGTTCAAACTGTGTATTTGAGTTTTTAATTCTGGGAGGATTTAACTTCGTTTCATCACTTTAGTACAGGGATGCCCAATCCTGGTCCTGGAGGGCTGCTGTCCAGCATGTTTTAGTTGTTTCCCTGCTCCAACACATTTGATTTTAATCACCAGGCGATTAACAGACTTCTGCAGAGCTTGATGAGCTGCTGAACAGGTGTGTTAGAGCAGGGAAACCACTAAAACACTCTGGACAGCAGCCCTCCAGGACCAGGATTGGGCACCCCTGCTTTAGTAGCAACATCTGTTCAGCTAGTTAATCAGCCAATCACGTGGCAGCATCTCAATGCCTTCAGGTAACTAGGTCTACAGAACAGCATCTCTGAACCACATCATGTTGAACCTTGAAGCAGATGGACTCCAGCAGCAGCAGAAGACCACACCAGGTGTCGCTCCTGTCAGCAAAGAACAGGAACCTGAGGCTACTCTTCACACAGGATCACCAGAACTGGACCAGGTCTGATGAGTCTGGATCTCTGCTGCAACATTCAGATGGTCAGGTCAGAATTTGGTGTCACCAACATGAACGTATGGATCCATCCTGCCTTGTATCAACGCTGCAGCATGGTGGTGTAATGGGTTAATGTTTTTGACTAATGAATGTCTCTTTAAGGCCACTCAAAAATGCTGATCTGAAACTGTTTTAATCATCTGAGAAATATCTCCAAACTGCGAAGATTGGTGTCAAAACATGAACTTGAAACGGTTCTCCACGCCTTTATCTCCTCCTGTCTAGATTACTGTAACACACTTTTCACGTTTTAACAAAAAGCCCTTGACCACCTTCAGTTGGTCCAGAACTCTGCAGCGAGGCTCCTAACTGGAGCAAACAGAAGAGCTCACATCACTCCTATTCAGATGTCTCTGCACTGGTTACCCATTAACTTTAGAATCCTGACTAGAACTTTCAGGGCTCTACATGGCCAAGCTCCTTATATTAATGAACTGTTACAGCCTTATGCTCCAACCTGAGCCCTCAGGTCCACCAACCAGAACCTCCTAGAAGATCCAAAGACCAGATATAAAGTCGAGGTGATCGCTCTTTCTAGACAGTTGCACCTCGATTTTGAAATGAACTTCTTATTGACAGTCTGGATGGTAGTAGAGAAGTTATTGCCTACCCCATAACCAAAGGGTTGCAGGTTCCAGCCCCACGCAACCTGCTGCAGTCATTGTGTCCTTGGGCAAAATACTTCACCCTCCTAGCCTGCTGATGGTGGTCGGAGGGACCGGTGGAGCCTGTGTACGACAGCCTCACCTGCCAGTGTGTCCCAGGGTAGCTGTGGCTACGATGTAGCTCATCACCATCAGTGTGTGGCAAGGTGGACAAACGAGGGCCCGGGCGGGACTCGAACCTCAGACCCCCGGGTGAGAGTCATGCGCGCTAACCAGTCAGCCAAAGGATGATCAATCGGGATACAGTGACAGGACACTCACACTGTCACAAGTGTATGAATGTGTGGATATCTGATGTGTTAGAAAGGGGCCTTAGGGGGTCGTTGGGACTCTGGAAAGCACCATAAAAATGCAATTTATTTAAAAGCAGCTGAAGATGTTTTTATTTAAAACTGCTCTTGCTTAAATCTTTTTATCTTTTAATTGTGAAAGCATTTTCCCTGAGAAGCACTTTGTGACTTTTTTTTCTGCAATAGATGTTATACAAGCTTAACTCCTCTGCAGGAGGCTGAGGTTATCCAACATCTGCTGGACAAGTGGACAGTGGGTGCATATTTACCCGTTGAAGAGCATCAGTGTTTTGACCACTAATGTAAATCAGCAGCTGTCTTGGATTTGGCACCAACAGAAGTCTCTTTGTTAAAGATCAACGCTTTACAGCTCTCCTAATAAGTGACATTCCTCTGAAAGTTCCTGATTTTATCTTTTTGAAGCTTGTATTGTTCTAAATAGAAAACAAGCTGAATAACCCCAGACAAAGTCACAACATGCATTTTATTGTTGAAAAGCATTTATTTCAAATCCTGCTTCGCTTTTTTGGCCGTCTTGGTTTTCACGATCTGCTTCTGTGACTTCAGCAGCAGAGCCAGCGTGTCGCGCTTCTCAATCTTTCTGAGCTGTTTCTTCTTCATCCTCTTGATCTTTGATGTGTTCCGGATCTGAGAAACAAACGAGGGAAAAGATTTGATGTTTTCAGTTTTTTACTCTCACATAAAAGTGATCTATTGGTGAAAAAACTTGTTGACCTACCACTTGAACAATTTCTGCTTTGCGTTCGTTCTCTTGACGCCGTTTCAGGTTGTCCTCTCTTCTTTTCCTCTTTTCCTAAAAGCACAGGTGAAGCACGGTTCAGTCACAGGTACATCTGCATGCACATCCCTGCTGTGCAGCACAACTGTGTCACACTACCTCTTTCTTTTGAGCTTTCTCCTCTTTAAGTCTCACAGTAAACTGTTTTACAAGCTCTTTTTCCCGCTTGGCCTGCATCTTCTTTTCCCAAGAGGAAGACAACGGTTTGTCTCTCACCAACGCAGAGAACCTGAAAAATAAAAATCACATCCGTCAGCGTGACCCAGACCTTCCAGCTTCAGTAATGTTGAAGAGAACTAGTTTAAACTTTAATAAATAATTCTCCAGATTATAGTGGGTAGATTTAGAACTACCGTCACTCAAACAAAATCCTGCGTGATTTGAGCATTTTAAACTGTTTTTAATCTTAATCTGGCTCACTGGAAGCAACATTTCAGTAATTACAATCTAAAACTCCTGAAGCACTTTAAAGCTTCAGAGATCAGGTGTTTCTGTATAGATCTGATCTCTGCTGGGCTTAATGAAGTTTTCTACAGGGATGTTTCACCTCTGCTTGTTTCGATCCTTCCATACTCTTCCTGATTTGGGTTTTCCCAAAGGAACCGCTGGGAACTGTTTGGCATTTGGGGCCAGATGAGGTTTCTTCTTTGGGATTGTCTCTGAACTCGCAGGTACCGTTTCTACCGGTGCAGGTCTGGACACCTGGGGCTCTCCACCGCCGTCAGCTGGATCTGTACCCGCTGATTCAGGTTCTGGCTTCGGCTCTGTGGTCTCCGTGGGTTCTGCTGAGTCCGGTTCTGTAGGAATGTTGCTGGATTTCTCCTGGACAGGACTCTCGCTTTGCTGCTCTTTATCGTCTGTGTTTGTTTCATCCGCTGCCTGCACCTCTGGGAGGACGGACCTCCTGGTCCGTCTGCTGGGAGTCTTCACCGGGGTCTTGAAGGCGAGCAGGGCGGCAGGAGGGCGCAGCGTGCGGCCGCTGCGAGTCCGTCTAACCTCCATGGGCGGATCCTCCACCTGGTCCTCCTTCGGTCCCGCTTCTGTTGCCTTCACTCTCTTTGGCATAGTTTCTAATGAAAATGACCAAAACACGTAACTATAACAAACCCATAAACCCACGTGTGACTGAGCGAGCCTGACGTACCAGTGCCGTGTTTGTACGTCACGCTATTTCCGGTGCTGAGTACAACGCAGTAAACGTGTTGTCGCCCTCTGCAGGACTGATGGGGGAACAGCAGGAAATATATGATATTTTCCTTCCTCGAAAACGCATAAAATAACCAAATGAATGTGTAGAAACTAAGTTTGATTTAAAAAAAATGTTTATGTAACTCTATATTATTTTAAATACGTAAAGCCGGAGGCTAAAAATAACAACAATTAAAACATTTAAAAAATCAGCAGAAGACAATTGAAGTGTCTCAAGCAGATGAACAGTATGTACAAATTCTGTCTTTAACCTTTGAATTCCAAATATAGCCCATCATGTATAAAATGTACATCAAATATATAAAATGGATCATATAGTACACATATTGTTATACTTTCTTTAAAGGCATATGCAACATTTTCAATCATTTTTAAATGATTTTCTTGAGCCAGTATGTGCTAAAATGACCCTTTAGGGTTAATGAAATGTCATTCAGACCCCCACCGCCCTCTGTGGCCAGAATACCATGTATCAGCATACAAAGGGTTAAGGAAAAAGATCATCCTAGTGAAGACCTGAGTCAGATTTTGAGCTACTAACTCTTTAACAATCACATTGGTGGTTCTAAAACATTAGGTTATGTCTTTCAAACAGTTTTGGTTTTTTATGTATTTCATTTTCAGCAAAATAATTGGAAACAGTTTGTGTTGTTTTGACAGTCAATTAGAAATAAATTATACAATTCAAATACATTTCTCGATAATTGAAACATTAAAAAGTCTGAATTTTCTGTAAAAATAAATAAATAAATGAAAATAAATCATTTACAAACAAGCACACACAACTGTTTGATCTGCTCACTACCGCCACCTCCTGTCCACACCTCGTTACTGCACCACAGGTCACATGACTTCACTTCCGCATCTCATGATGCCGCTCATTAAAAACATCCACTCAGGGAAGTAAACAGCGCGGTAGACCAAGATGTTCGTGTGAATTCTGAATGATAAGAGGTGTTTTTATTTACTGGTGTGTGAAACAGCAGGACAGACGAGTGAGAGGACTCATCATGACTCCGATCGGACTGATCAGCGTGTTGCTACTGACGCTGCTTCTGTTTGAACAATCAGTGAGTAGCTCACACATGAGTTTAAAAAGAAAAAATTATTAGTGCATTATTAAGTATTCATAAACTATTAAATAAAGTATTAACAACTGTTTAACCATATTATGTCATGCATTATTAAGCAGACACCTCCCTTGGCCCTTTGTCCTAATAGTTAATACTGGAAGGGACCATTTGTTTCATTAATGCTTAATAATGCACTAAGTAATGTTAATAAAGGGACCCTTATTGTAAAGTGTCACTAAAAGGACTGATCACAACTCACAGGCTGACTTTTCAACACGATACGATTCACTTTTTTCAGTAAAAATACAGCTTGCTTGAAACATATCCAGCAGTCAGTCAGGTATCTGGCTGTCAGATTTCTGAGTCACGTGAGGTTTCAGCCACATGACACTTTGAAATCAGCTCCTGAGCCTGACTTGGTTATAATCTTTAAAGTTTACATATTAATATTTATGCAGGTTTTCTCAGGATCTTCTAAACTCAATCAAATCTTTAGTCACCAGCAGCTTGTCCAGCTTCTGTAGGTGAACCATACCAAAAATATGTGAGTTTAACTCTTGCAATAATATTATTATTACGCTGCCACGATGATCAGCTGATGGATGATGCATCAGGTTTCCCTTCCTATTATGTTAGACACGACTTTTATAATTGCCAGCCTTTTTTATTACAGTGTTTTAAAACCTGACACTTCCTTCTTTTACCCTCAGCTGTCCTCATCTCCTAGGCGTTCGCTGAACGTGCTAAAGATCAGATAAAAATGTGTGGAAAGTTCAAAGACAAACTTTTAAAATAGACCGAGAAAACATCAGGGGTGGTGTAAAACTGTTGCACAGTTCTGTATATGTCCCAGCATCAGATAACTTTGCGTTGACCCTCAGCTCGAGGCTTCTCCATCCTTCAGCCTGGACTACAAGAACAACTGCTTCCTTAAGGATGGGAAAGAGTTTCGTTACATCTCAGGAAGTATCCACTACAACAGGATCCCCAGGGTCTACTGGAGGGATCGGCTGCTGAAGATGTACATGGGAGGACTGAACGCCATCCAGACGTAGGTTTGACAGCTCTTTGTGCAGTAAACACCTGTTTGTAGTTGGTTGACACAGATCCCATAATCTCATTGCAGCTACGTTCCCTGGAACTACCATGAAGAGTCTCCAGGCCAGTATAACTTTAGCGGAGACAGAGACGTGGAGTATTTCCTTAAGCTGGCTCAGGACATCGGTCTGTTGGTCATCCTTCGTCCAGGACCTTACATTTGTGGAGAGTGGGACATGGTGAGCTGAACGACCTCTAAATGTGTTTTAACCAGGGTTTGAATTACAGGGGAGCTAGGGGGAGCCGGCTCCTCTGAAAGGGTGATAGGCCCCCCCGGAAGAACTAACACACCCAGGGGGAGCCTGAAAAATGATCCAGTCCCCCCTGCTCTTACGGCGTTATAAGGGAGGTGCCGCGCCCCCCACCCCACCCCCCAACACACACTCTTACGGCATTCTCACGGGGCTCCCCCAAAAGCCTGTGTGTAATTTGAGCACTGGTTTGGGATGTTTAACACCCACGGAGTGCTAACAGATTGCATAAGATGAGCTAATTTTTACCCTTGTGGTTAATCTACTAAAACATTAAAACAGGATTGAGTAATTCCTGAAAAAGCATCCTTATTTATCTGATTATTGTTCTTTCTGAAACGTGTTTTCTGACTAGCCACCTCCTGCAGCTCTTCCTGCAGGAACGTTCCTACAGAGCAGCAGGATGATTAAAGTTACTGACAATGAAGACAAACCTGTTCATAATTTTTAGGGCGTTAGCTCGTGCATGCTGAAGTTAATGCCTCCTCATTAAAAGTCTGAATTGATGCGTTCAACGTTTGGACTTGACTTTGATTTTGTTGTCGGCTCATTCTGGTAGGGTGGCCTTCCGGCCTGGCTCCTCAAAAAGAAAGACATTGTGCTGCGATCATCAGACCCAGGTAAGCATCAACGACGCCGATAGTGACATGAGCAGCATCTCTAGTGCAGGACGCACTCAACACTGGGGTCTGTGCTTGTTGTAGATTACATTGCAGCTGTGGATAAATGGATGGGGAAGTTACTACCCATGATAAAGCCTCACCTGTACCAGAACGGCGGTCCCATCATCACTGTGCAGGTAGAGTTTAGGACTCGTTTCTGATGTTTGAAAGGAAATCTGATCTCTCACCTGTAGTTTTCATTTGACAGGTGGAGAATGAATATGGCAGCTACTTTGCCTGTGACTACAACTACATGCGTCACCTGACCCAGCTGTTCAGGTCTCACCTGGGGGACGAGGTGGTTCTGTTTACTACAGACGGCGGTGGAGTGAACTACCTGAAGTGTGGCTCTATACAGGGACTGTATGCCACCGTGGACTTTGGCCCTAGTAGGTCTCAGTGTTTAACAGGAAGCATGCTGTTTAAGCACACTTAGAGGGTCTTTAGTCTGTCTCAGTGTCACATTTTAAATGAGGAAGTTGCACATTAAATGCATCGTGCTTTCTCTCCACCAGCTTCTAATATAACTGCTGCCTTCGCTGCACAGCGACACGCTGAACCCAATGGACCGTTGGTAAGATCCCTCTTCCTCAGAGCTGTTTTAAAGCTTTCACAATAGAATATTTGATCGCTCCTTCTTTTGCCGCAGGTGAATTCTGAATTTTACACAGGCTGGTTGGACCACTGGGGGTCCCATCACTCTGTCGTACCATCCTCTGTAGTGGCCAAGTCGCTTGACCAGATTCTGGCCATGGGTGCAAACGTCAACCTGTAAGTCCTCTGAGGCAGGTTTACATAATGCAGCTTCCCTACATTAGCATCATGATCGCATGCTGTTGCAAGTGAATTTCACCACTGTGGGATCAATAAAGTCTATTCTATTCTATGACCTGAAATATTTCCCTGCCTCATTTGATGCAACAATGTCTAACAGGGATAGAAACACATCTGCAAAAGTTGCTTGTTTAACGGTTTATGAGTCATAATGACTTCACAGCTACCAGATAATCGGCTTTTTTATTACAATCAACCATAAAAATGTCATTTTAACTCGTTTTACTCCACCAACACGAGGTAGGTCTGTGTCAGATGACCTGAAAATCCCCTCCTCCCACAGGTACATGTTCATCGGAGGAACTAACTTTGGATACTGGAATGGTGAGTCTAATTGGCAAGTGAAGGCACGTGAATCTTTCCTGAGATAATTACTTTCCACCTCACCCAGTTTGTGTTTTAATGAGCTCAGGTGCTAACTCGCCATACGCGCCTCAACCCACAAGTTACGACTACGATGCTCCACTCTCCGAGGCAGGAGACCTCACGGAGAAGTACTTTGCCATCCGAGACGTCATCAAAACGGTGACGACCCAATTCAGATGTTTTAATCATAACACAGAAAACAGCTGATCGTATTTACAAAGTGTTTTGTTGATGATCTCCTACATGAACGTGTTCTGTTGTAAACAGTACCGTGCGATACCAGAGGGACCGGTTCCACCAACAACACCCAAGTATTCATACGGTGCTGTTAAGATGAAGAAGGTGAACATCTGGATGATTTACAGCTGTTTCCTGATTTGTGAAATGAAGAATTAACGACTTCCTGTCACCTGCAGCTCCAAACGGTGTCAGACGCCTTGGAAACCCTGTCTTTATCTGGCCCTGTGAAGAGTGTGTACCCTCTGACTTTCATAGACCTAAACCAGGTAGCCTTCTGTCATTTTATTTGCTAAATCTTTATTGTAGTGATATTTTATTTATCTCTTTTTGCCCTCCAGGTGTTTGGTTACGTCCTCTATAGGACCAGTTTGCCCGTGAACTGCAGCGAACCCACTCCTCTGTCATCGCCGCTGAACGGGGTCAACGACAGAGCGTACGTGTCCGTGAGCGGGGTGAGTCAGGATGGAAATCTGTCAGATGTCAGCAGCATTTTTGGATTTTTGATGCTGAGACGTAGCCTGAACGTGTTTTTGGAACCTCTGATTGGTGATTTTATGACCTTGGTTTAATGATTTTTTATATTTTCTCCTGCATAAAAAGCTGGTGTCCAATAGTCAGACCTTTTAATGATTAAACATAAAAAAAAACAGAATTATTTAATACAACACTAAAATGGTTTTCCACAGTATAAATGATGCAGAATAGAACCGTTTATTGCAGAGCGGCCCTCCAGTGATGCACCAGCAGCTACACAAACACAGAAACTGATTTGTTCCGTTTTCCTAATCGCTCTAATGGAAACCCGTCTATTCTCCAGTCTGCTGTAGGGATTCTGGAACGGTACAAAGTCTTGAGTGTGAATGTGACTGGGAAGGCTGGGAGTCAGGTGGACATACTGCTGGAGAACATGGGCCGAATTAACTTCGGCAATTCCATCAATGACTTTAAGGTTCAAAATTAAGGTTCATCATTTCAATCATATTACAGTTATGGTCATTCTAATTTCTCTATCTGCTTTGCTCATGATAGGGACTGGTGTCCAATTTGACTCTCGGAGGAGTCCCGCTCTCTGGCTGGACCATGTACAGCCTCAGCATCGATGAAGCAGTCAGCCAGGGTCTCCTTGGAGAGGAACCAGCCTCATGGACAGACCCGCCTCCACCTGCTGCTCTGTCACCTCCAACCTTCTATGGGGGGAGTTTTATAATCCCAGATGGCATCCCAGACCTCCCTCAGGACTCCTACGTCAAGCTGCCCAACTGGAGGAAGGCATGTGAATCTTCACTGGGACAACATAGAGCTACAGAGGAACTAGATTATCTGTATTATGAATAAAATTTTTTATTATAATTTTTGAATGTGTGTCTTTTTCAGGGGCAGATCTGGATTAACGGCTTTAATTTAGGGCGTTACTGGCCCGCCCGAGGTCCTCAGGTGACCCTTTTCGTCCCCGCCCACATCCTCAGCACAGCTGCACCCAACAACGTGACCGTTCTGGAGCTGGAAGCGGCTCCGTGCAGCGCCCAAACGTGCACCGTGGAGTTCACGGACACCCCGATCCTGGACGCACCGGTCGAGTCTGAGTACCGACACCGCCGGCTGTTTGTGAAAGAAGATTTACTGTGATGAGAAAAGTCGCTGCTGCACAAAAGAATCTGTTTGCACTTTAAATTCAGCCCTACACCTGTGTAGTGAATGTGCCTGTTTTTTTAAGCTGTGTTATATAAAAATAACTTAATTTAGAGGATAGAATTTCAATTTCCATTTAAATCCTGTTTTTATCTGTGTGTGTGTGTGTGTGTGTGTGTGTGTGTTTGTGTGTCTACCTCACTGATTTTTCATTACACGTATTTAGATCTTCTTTCAAAAGGGATTATGGGCCATTTCATCAGATTTTTCATGTCAATCCCACATCAGGGAAAGAGAGAAATCTCACGAACAAAGGGCTGTTGGTCTGAATCTTCTGTCTTTTTATAAAATTAGCCTAACATTTAGTCTTTTTACTTGTGTGAAGGAGATGGTTGGATGTATTTCCTTAAATTTGTGAGAAGAAATGAACGTGCCAAATATTAGTCTGCCTTTATGGATCCAATAAAGTAAAATTAGCTTTGGAATATTATTACCCTTGTGTTTTTGTTCTGCACAAACATTGAAGTGATTCTTTATTTCATGTATATGAAATGATCAACATAAATATTAGCTAGCAAGAGATTGTTAGTCTACATTAAAGTTACAAAAATAAGAATTGTAAAAGATGAAAAGGAACCAACAGATCGGAGTGAATCTGCACTTCGGTGCAATCCCAATTGTGAGTATGCACAGTGTGCAGGGAACCACATCACCCACCATTTATCAGACTATAAAGATTTAATGAGTTAATACAACTTTTCAATTAAATTTCTCTCTAAAATGACCATGGCTGTAGGGACTGGTAAATAATAGAATCATCTCTCAGTTGCAGGAGAGAGCTGCTGCTGGAGGAGTAGTGGATCCCAGTTATCAGAGCTTGGCCCTGTTCCAATACTTCCACCCTTTCGCTCTTCAGTTGTGCATTTGCATCCAGGTGTGCGAGTGCGTAGGGCGTCCCAATTCTCAAGTGTGGACTTTGTTCCCTATGGTGTAAATACCTACAAACTGAATTTGTGTTCACAGCCAGAAAAATTTCAAAGTCAAAGAAATTTGAGAAATTTTCACTCACAGCTTTTAGATTCGTACTCACATAAAAAATCTAACCTTCACAATGCTTCAGCCTTAAAAATATGAGAGCAGAATTTTATGTACAACACTTACTGAAAGACAAATATATGAATACAAATTTTTGAATCCTACACCTTTTTGACAGCCATGCACCATACAGCAGTAGCACACGCTTTCCACTAGGTGGCAGTAATCCACCGTGGTGTTGGGTGCAAACCGCCAATCATACTAAAGAGAAGAAGATGACAAAAGCTGTTGGGAAGCAGAGAAAATAAGGTTGTTATTCAAATGTTTTTCTTTCTATGAAGTGTTTAAAAAGTTAATAAAGCGCCTAGAGTTAATCTGTTAGTGAAACATGTCGAGAATTGTGCTTTTTTCTTTACGCGACTATGATAGCCAAGTATCAGCTAGCCATGCTAGCTAGCTAGCTAAGTAGGCCTTTTGTTATCAACCTCTTAAACTAGCGAAAACATAAACATCACACATACATAGAAAACAGTTTGACTTCAGCTGAATACGCGTGGCTAAGCTAACATGAACCTTTGCATGTTTTGGTTTTGTTTCAGACTCTGTTTGGGTCGTACTGCTTCATCATGACTGGATAACGTTGACAGAGCCCGGTTACCATCAGCATGATTTGGTGCCTAAACCACAAGCGGACACATCTCTAACAACACAGCCCAGGCTGTTTGAAATATCCAAACTGAAAGCTACATTTGTGTGAGTGAAGTGAAGTCTTCTTCCAGACCACCATGGTGGATAATCGGTATGCCACAGCGCTGGTCATCGGCTCGGTGCTGAGCCTGCTGGCCACCGTCTACCTCTCCGTGGCTGTGGGAACTCAGCACTGGTTCCAGTACAGCAGCCCGCCCTTCAAGCAGGCGATCAACCTGTCGACGCTCAAAGAGGATTTCATCAGCGGAGACTTCGAGGAGAAGAACTACAGTGACATCATGTTCGGCCTGAACGGAACTCTGGGGTTGTGGTGGAGGTGCATCCAGGTGCCCAGCAGGTCTCACTGGTACAAAGAGCCAGGTATTATCACTGTCTGCATGAAATGGTACACTCCCCACTCAGAGGAGCGCCCCAGTACTTGGTTTAAGGTTAATTATGACATCTGTGGGTCCCTGAGCATATCAAATCACAGAGGGTGTTTAGATTTATTTTTAAAATCTAAAATTAAACTTAGTGAAGCCATCAAACTACCAAGAATAATACTCAGCAGTCCAATCCCTGGTCCTTCAGGGTCACCAACCAAGTTTCCTGCTTCAACACATCCTGACTCCTGAACGTCATCTCCTCAGATCAGTGTGCTTCCATGTCTGATAAAGTCTTCTTTAAACCTGGCACATCATTCACAACATTCATTATGGATAAGATATTTATGTAGATAGATTAGCATCGGTGTGAAAGACCAAATTTCCTCCTCTGACCAGAGTAAATCAAAAAAGCTTCACAAACACATTTTTCTGTACTAAAGTTACTCGTGTACTCGTTTAGTGCAAATAGTTCAAAAATGTTTTTAATAAATGCATCTGCTAAAAAAAGTAACATATGGTGTAACCGTGTTTAAACACATTTAGTAATAAGTTAAGCTCCTATAAAATCTGATAAGAGAAAGATTTTAACTAGTGTCTTAATCAACAGATGATCTTCATCCAGGCAGTGACAGTGACGACAGAGCACAGCCCTCAGAGTGCACTCAACTAAGTGGATGTCCAGGTAGTTTACAGTAAACCTCAGCGAAGCTGCTGATGCTGGGTTTGTTTGTCTTGATCAGGACATCAAACTTGGTACTCTTCATCTTTTACCTCTTGCTATTAAACTTGTAGGTTTTTTACAGGCTAATCATTTGCTGCTAACTAATGTTGATCAAAACTCTTTGGGCATTTCGATGGCACTTTGATTTCCATGAGCAAAGAGGAATGGTTGTTTACAAAGAGTCCACACTAAGGGAGTGACCCAGATTTATAAATATACATGTCCTACAGTGATTCGCTACCCAAAAAACAAAATAATACACCATTTTCTCCACTGATGATTCTGATCCTTTAGGAAATTCTCTGTCTAAATGTGTTTCCCAGTTTCCTTTCAAAATAATTTTTCATCCCATCTAATGAACAATAAAGAGCTGAGAGCTGCATGGTCACTCCATCCAACCTGCAGGACCAGTTCCATACCAAGAAGGATGTAAGACTCACTGGAGATGCTGCTGAGTAACCAGGATTTTCCACATCAGTGACCTCAACAGCCTGAAGGAAAAACTAATGCCAGACAAAACCAGATTGCTGGTCCAAAAGCATTTGTTTTCATCACTCTGTAATGTGTACATCGCACCAGGAGTCTCCTGGACACCTGGTCTTATCATTTATCAAGAATTATTTTCCTTTGTCCAATTAAAATCGAGCTTTGACTTCATATTAATGCCTTTAGTCTGTGTTGTTGTTTCCCTTCAGACCCAAAGATGGAGACCTGCTGTGTGAGCTTCACTCTTCCTCAGCAGTTCAAACTCAAGTATAAACTCCAGGAGAAGGACAGCACTGAAGAAGATCTGCTGAGAACATGTGAGTCTGTCACATCACCGCTCCTGTCTGGAGATACTATTACTGTATTTTTCAATGTCCTAATTTCAATAACATTTGAACTGGTACTTGTTGTTAGAACAGTTTCACATGTTAAACCCAGCTATGAGCTTGATGGTGTGAACGTTCAGATCCTCTCTGTTATTATCTTTGATCCAGACCTGTGGAGGTGCCAGTTCCTCTTGCCCTTGGGGTCCCTGGCTCTGGTGTTTCTCAGCGGGCTCGTTGGCGTGTGCGCCTGCCTGTGCCGCAGCTTTACGCCCACGTTGGTTGTGGGAGTGCTCCATTTTCTTGCGGGTGAGAAAAACGCTCTCCTTTTGGCACCGTGCACCGCAGACAATAACAAACAAACTAGTGTCATTTGTGTGGGTCTGTTTACAGATGTGAGGTAGGGCTGAAGGACTTTAGGGAAAGATTGAATCATGATTTTAATTTGAATCATAATATTCTTCAAATCGAGCACAATATACACAATGTACAGTAACGTTTGTAAACACGACAGGAAATGGCATCATACCGTCAAAACATTAAAAGCTGTTGCTCTGATAATGCAAGGATGTAAAACTAAAGGTAAGAATTGTTTTCAAATGTTTGTGTTAAAAAACAAACATGCAGAGTTTTCTCCGTAGAGCAGTGGTTCTCAAACGTTTCAGCTTCAGACCCACAAAACAGCTATTTACAAGACACGTGACCCCAGATGTCTCAGATGTGACGACGCAAACCTGCTTAAAAACTGAACAATTCAGGGCATCTTCACTTAATCGTGAATTCATGACAATTTAGTTGAGTTTTTGTAACAATGACGCTAAAAATTTAGCTTCAGCAATTTTATTTTGATTTCTGGAAATCATCTGAAGACCCCTTGTGTTGTTGATGACCCACAGTGGGGTCCCGACCCCATCTTTGGGAACCTCTAGAGGGATTTCTGGGCTGTCTGTTTTTTTACTCATGCTTACTGCATCAGAAAACCAAAACAAATGATTTATATAGAACAGACGACCAGAACCATTAATAGAATCGGCTGTGCTGCTCTGTCACTTCAGTCATTAGGCTCCCGTAACCCTCTGCTCACGCCGGCGCTCAGCGTAACACTTTTAAAACCTGGAGGAACCCCAGATGTGTAAAATAGTTGCCACAACAGATCCTGGGCCAGTGAGGAGCGCTGCAAAAAACACAGCTTTGCTGATCGTATAGATAGATCATTCAGCCCTAATGTGAGATGCACTCTGTTCCTCTAGACTTTTCTGAATCATAAAATTCCCCAGATGTGGATGAAATGTTCCGGTCCCATTAATGTTGGAGAGTTTTGAGTTAACGACTGCTTTGACACGTTTACAGCCTCTCTGGTTTATGGCTTGTTGTGACGTTTGCATAAAGTCGTCATTCGCTGTTGGACTAAAGCTGCTGCTTTACATAAGACCTATAACTCCTCCCTCATCCCGTTCTCCCATCAGGTCTGTGCTCTCTTGGCACCGTCTGCTGTTTCCGAGCTGGTGTGGATTTGCTGCAATACAGTTACGAACGCCCAAGCAGGGTGGAAGGCTCCATGGGCTGGTCCCTCTACCTCGCCCTCATCTCCTTCCCTCTGCAGATGATGGCAGCTGCTCTGTTCCTCTGGGCAGCCAAAAGTCACCGCAAGAGCTACACCCGCATGGTGGCATACAGGGTAGCGTAAACGTAAGCAGTAGTGTACGTTAAACAACCAACAGGTCCCAGATCTTCCCTGTAAACGGTTTGTGGAGGTGGTCAGTGGAATGCAGCATGTAACAACCACAGGGTGTCACTGACCAGCGTCACAAGCAGAGGGTTCCGTCTCATTTTTGTTTTGGTTTGCATGTTTTCTCTAAAATCTGGTGTGAGATTATCTTTTGTGCTCTTGTTGTTTCGTTGCCTTGGTTTTTGGTTGCCAAAGCTTCTCAAGCTGCTCACCACATCCTCCTTAATTCAGCTCAACATTCAAAACTTGCACTATCAAGACTTTCAGACCTGGAGCGGTCCAGGTCTAGGTAGCTATTTCTGTGTGGCTAAAATATCAAACATGCCTTCATTTGAGTCTTTTGTTGTGTTTCTGCATCATTTTAAATATCAAGCCTTTGCATGTCTTTTTCAAGCTGACCTTTCCATCTTCTGTGGTAATCGTGGGTTTGAGCCTGTGTGGTGTGTAACCATTAAATGTCACCAAATGTCACTTCCTAAAAATGAAACCACTCACCTTCCATTGTCACTGTGGTTAATTCATCTACTGTGTGTTTAAAATGCGATTTATTACAATTATTAAGGTAAATTGACTAGATGTGACTCGGGGAGACCGCTACTAACTAAACTACTGCCGTTTTAACAGGGTTCGCTTTTTTAACGATAATCGTGTAGAACTCTGTTTTTGTTGGTTTATAAACGAACGACTGCTTTTCGTTATTACATTAATTTAAATTAGCAGCAGCAATAAAATCCTCTCAAGTTTAGCAATAATTCTGCTTTAGCAGTGAACTTAAACCCAAACGATGTCGCGATCCTTCAGAACGGACAGATTATGGTTCTGTGTCAAGATCGCTGTGGAATGAAATAAAATTATAGAAAGAAAATCTGATTCTCCAAACAGTGAGTTTGTCTTGGTATGAATCACTTGGTTGGTTAACACAAGTACAAACGTCTGCTTTTGTGCCACAATGTTAGCTCACATATCTGATATAAATTCTATGCCTTTGTAAACGATTTAGGTGTTCTGAAGCACATTACTTGTATACTTTCTGTATTATTAAATTAAACATTTGCCAACTTTTGAAGGTGTTTTGAATCATTTGATGTGAATATTAAATAAGAACCATCAATGTTTCTGTATAAACGTTTATACTTGCAGCATAAATCTGAACCTGGGATGCTGTTGGTGAATCAGACTTGTTGACTTGAAATGAGAAAATTATGTAATTTTATATTTATGAAGAGATTTTGTTTGATGTGCACTTTTATTTTCACTTATTTAGGATTGGTTGAAGCTCAAAGTTTCTTTTTTTCTTAAAATCATTAAAAATGAAGACAGCCTAAGTTGAACAAATGGATTTAGTGCGGCCCCCAGCAGGCTGTTGATGATGACATCTGTACGTCAGTGGATGTCTAACGTTATTGGCTAATGCTAAATGGAGCTCAATTCAAATTGCATGGGGCTCCATGGAATGGGGGCCAGGATTAACAGTGCAGGGTCAGACTATCACTGTTATGGATTTCTAAAAAATCCTACATAATTCCTGAAACGGGAAACCTGGATTGCTGCTTTTACCAAAGCAATCACATAAATGGTAAATGTCCTGTATCTGATATAGCACTTAGAGTTTTACAACCCCCCAAGGCACTTTACAACACAGTCATTCACCCATGCACACACACATTCACACGCTGGTGATGATGATCTACAATGTAGCCCCAGCTACCCTGGGGTGCACTATCAGAAACAGGCACACTGGCACCATCGGTCCCTCCAACCACTCCCGACAGGCAAGGCTTGCCCAAGGACACGACTGCAGCAGATGGGGCTCAAACCTGTAACCCTCCAGTTTTGGGGCGGACACTTAACTCCTGTGCCACCATCACCCCAGTTCTTCAGTTAACCTTTAGTAAGTGGCTAAAAGCTCTGAGAATTAAACGCATGCAAGCACAACCAGTGTTACAGATGAGCTTTAATCTCATCTCACAGAGGTAGACATGTTTCCATTTTCTCTTCATTCACTGATTTTAAGTGAGGAAGCTCTTGGTCCTGTCTCAGTTCTTCTTCATACAAACGGACGGCAATTTGAAAGTTGTCTTCCGACCCAAGTGGAAAGCAATCTTCTTCTCATAGTAGGCACATTCATTCACAAAGAACGGGTGGAGCTCCTCTCCCTCGTGCGCCACCGTCTCTCCGGTAAACGACAGGAACACTGGCTCGCCCCGGCGCAGGAGCTTAAAATCATTATCCTGGAAAAAGACGTGCAAATGATTTAATCTTTGGTTGTTATAGATACTTTGTGGATCTCAGGCTCTTAAATGTGGAGCTGTTCCAGTGTGATCCTGCACCTGCAGCTCGGGGTGTATGGCAGCTGTGATTTCACCAGTCTGGTCCCTTGGGTAGTCCACACTTTTTACCTTAGTGAACACTTCCACCTCGCCTGCTTCAAAAGTGCATCCTGGAGATGGAGAAGATGATGCTGGTATCAGAAGTCAATTAAACCATGATGTCTACCCTTATATCAGAGGAAGTAAGTTCCAGTAGAATGCATATAAACTCCTTCACCACCGAGCGGTTTATTCAGGAGCTGGTGTGTGCTCTCCTCTTACCAGAGTTAAATTCCTGGAGCCAGTCCATTGTGAGGTCCACAGCTTGCTTCATCATGTTAAAGATGTCAGCCCTGAGGACGCCGTTGGGCTGAGGGCCAACTTCTATCGCTGCAAAAAATAAAATCTGTCTTCAGTGCAAACGTCCAGGAGAAAAAAAACTTCTACATAGGCCCACTCAGTTACCGAATCCATGCTTTCCCAATACTTCCATGGAGTACGCATCAGAAATTGGAACGTCCACCTCAATTGCTCTCACGGGCAAAGGAGACATTTTGTTCTGAAAAAGAAATAAATTCAAATAGGTTTTCTTTATTCTCAGAGGCCACATTTCATAATAAAGACGTGTGTGGAGGGTCTTCGTACCTTTATGTACCTGTAGATGTGCAGGGTGAGCCAGTCTATGTTGTAGAAGATGAAGCACACGCCCATGTTAGAGGTTGTGTTGTGCAGATCTATGATTAGATCTACAGCCTCCTCACTTCCTTTGGGTCCCAGCTGAGCGTTCAGCTCCTGAGCTCGTCTCACCTCATAGGGACTTGATTCTGTCAGAGGGGAACTGCAGAACCAAAGAGCATGTCACTTTTTATTTACATCTACAGTCAGGTCCATAAATATTGGGACATCGACACAATTCTAACATTTTTGGCTCTATTTTTGGCTACTAAGACAATGTGCTAATCCTAGTTTGCATATGTGCCTCCCACTTGTTAAGGGACCAAAAGTAATGGGACAGAATAATAATCATAAATCAAACCTTCATTTTTTTAATTCAGCCAAATGCTTCAGAACTCACTGGACAGCGCTTTACAGTGCAGATGGACAATGACCCAAAGCATACTGCAAAAGCAACCAAAGAGTTTTTAAGGCAAAGAAGTGAAATGTTACGTAATGGCCAAGTCGATCCTATATTTGAGAACGACCAGCCGCCGGTCCTAGCGACGCTCTTAGATGTGGAATTGTCCAGGAGGGGCAGCAGTGTAAGCGGAGGCGAGTTATCCAGGAGGACGTCCAGCTGAACGTGTCAGCCAAACAGCATGTCCACCCAAACGTTAGAAGATAAATAATTGGAGACTGAGGCCGGAGATCTTTTCAGCTCATGGGGGATCTTTATTTGAGATGTACACACACCAGGACAGCCATTGAGAAATCCCAACCCAGAATCATTCGGGGTAGTTCTTTATAGGGGATGATGATGTCAGACTTACATAAGCTCTCACATACACATGAATTGGGAGTCAAGCAGTTGCACAACTTGAAGGATCATTTCTTGACAGTCAAGCTGGAGAAGTAATGGCCTGTCTGTTATTAAAACTCTGGACCGCTGGTTGTTGTTAGCTTATCTGACCCAGGCACATCTGTTTCTTAACAAATAGTTTCATGCTAACTCAAACACATCTTGGAGTCAAACTCCAGACAGAGCAATGCTCTCAAAATGATGAGGCCTTCTAGAGTTGCTGATTCCATTATAACCACATTAAACTTTGGAGCAAACACAGTAACGGTTTGATATAAAATTGCGAAAGTCATGCATGCACTAAGTTAGTGGGTCACTGGCCACAACACGGTAGTTATTAGTTTTTACTTTCATGGTGACATTTGAGCTAGCGCTTCAGTTCTGGTGATCGATAATTAGCAGTCGCCATCAAGAAAAGCCCTCTGGTATGTCTTTCTCAGTCAACACAACTTCCTCCATTTTATTCCTTCACATCGATGTCCAAGCGCTCTAAAACTGTATATTTCCTATTGTCAAATAAGGTTTGCTTGTATGACCCTACCCAGACGTCCTTGCGCGGTGACGTCAACTGTAGAATACCCTATCGAATTAAAGCTGCTTCATTTCACAACCATTGTGGTGGTGTGCAGAGCCAAAACTGTTAGAATTGTGTCAATGTCCCAATGTTTATGGACCACTTCCTTGTTCCCTACCTCAGGATGGCATCAGTGAAACAGCGGTTGAGATCCATCTCTGCATATCTTCGGCCAATTGCAACAGCTCGTGGATTTGTCAGAACCGTGGCTACTGAAGTCAGTCCCACCTTTTCCATCTTCTGTTTCTGCATTTCTCTCACCACGTACACCCCCGCCAGCTCATTTCCGTGTGTCCCACCACAAACAGCAACAGTGGACACCGGTGGGAAAGACTCGAGCTCCATCTTCTGCGTCTCTGTCACCTAAAAGCAGCAAAATTCTGAACTCGATGGGTTTTGTGTCTGATAAGAACCTGAGCTGAGACGGGTTGAAGTCCAGCTGGATGGCTGTGGGGAAACAAGTTAGTGACTCTTTAACTCACTGAAGGATCTAAAAGTTTATTTACTAAACTACTAACCTCTGTAAATATGGTCAAAAGGAAACGATTAACCTTGTTTAGTTCAGGGGTTTAAGGTCCAACAACAGCGTTTCAGTCACATCTAGATGTTGACTGGACCATTATAACACTTTAATTTTCTTATTTTGTAAATCTGCTGCTGTTTGTTTCAGCTGCTGCACAGCTGGTCTCACATGAGACTCAGAAGAGGTCACGGTCAGCTGGATGACCTCAGATCACACTGTGCTCACAGATGAGATCAGGTGCACTTAAACATGCTTTAAGAAGATTAATGTCAAATCACTGACAGAAAACACATTCAGTTATATTCAAACTAAATTAAATAGAACAGAAATAAACCAGAATAACTTATTGCAATTTGAGCCTATCATGCTTGTCACAGCTAGGACAACTGAATGATTTTAAAAGAGATAAATGAAATCTTAATCATTTAACACTGAGATTGTGCTGACGCTGCTGAGAAGCAGGCCTTTGGACCATGCCTGCACCTTTATAAACAGGTAAACTGAGTAAACGTTTCTTTTGTCTTTGTTAGAAAGTTTGGCTAACACCTCCTCCACTAAATGCATGAGTTTAGTCCTCAGAACAGGACAGTTTCAGTCAGAAGGCAAGACAGTTGAAAAGTCTGCAAACCGGGATGTAGTAAGATATTCTTTGGGAGCTAAAGTCACATCTTAAATACAAATTTGATTAACTGCACCGCCTTAGTGACTGCTTAACAAACCGTTCGTGCACTAAAATCAATTGAATCAGATCTCTTTGCAAACCTTTTGTGTTCTGCAGGTCACACTTTTCAAACCTCTTATTCTACTGATCAAATCATCTCAAAATGCCTGTTTTTGTTGTATAAATATGGAAATAAGTAGCTTAAATGATGTTAAACTATACTTTGGTCTGTTTTTCTAACCTGGATTGTTTTTGATTGCCTCGTTTCAGGTCGTTAACAGGTCACCTATCTGTGAACAGTTGAGTCAAAGTTTGAGCAAAAGAAGGTTAAAGGAGCAACACGGCGTGGTGAGCAGATACAGATGAGTGATTCCTGCAGCATGCTGCAGATTTCACACACATGAAAGTGGCCGAGCCTTTGTTATCGTTGCCAAATCTCTTTAAAGTCTCCTTTGAGTTTGAGGCTCATTTTCAAGGGATTCTTTAATATCTAGACAGTTTCTTTTGGGAGTATTTAGGAGAAATCAAGATGTTTTCTTTTGAATCTTAAGCCTGATTGCTGTGAAATGTTCTTTCAGAGCAGATATCTGCTCCCCGACTCAGGATCAACAATAAAAACTGCAGGGGCTCAAACGGCACATCTGCTGCGGCCCAACCGGGGAAACGTTCAGCCTCCTCTGAGGAGCTGGGTCAGCATTTCTCAAGTTTATCAGAACAAATCACTACATTTTACATGTTTCCTTTTGGAAAATCTAGATGTGGTCAAAGCTTCTAGCAGGAAACTTCTTCTGCAGACAAGCATGGATGGAAGTCTGTGATCTGTTAAAGTCTCTGCAGGTCAGAACATGTGCACGACAAGGACATATTCAGAAAACAAGATAAACAGTGAATCGTACCTCTCTGCAAGGATCCGGTCCTGTTTACTAAACTTGAGCAACCTTTGAACTTTGAGGCGGATGTCATAAACAGAAATTCACAAGCAGGAAGGAATTTCCAGCAGCTGCAGCCTCACAAACCTGTTATTCATTCACACGCCCTGACAGGAACGACCTGGAGGGAATACGGACCTCTCCCATTCGGTATTCCTACTTCCTTGTGTCGTTTTCTCCTCTTTTCCATGTCCCTCCTCTTCCTCTTCGTCTGTACGTGTATCAAATTTCAGACAGTTGAACAGTTTATGATGCAACACAAACTCGCCCTCTTGGTTTTTTTTCTGCCACTCCAGGAGGTGCCGCTCTCAGCGCCGTGTGGTTTCTGAGGTTGGACTGGGAGGCAGCAGGAAGAAGAATAAAGGAAATGTTTATGAGAGGAGAAAGAAGAATTTGATCTGAAAAGTGTTCTTTTTATGTAGTTTCCTATCTGTTCTCATGCTTTTGTGAACAAATGTGTGGTCCCAGACCCTTTAAATGCTCAGCATTTTTACAGTTTCAGCATTTTTAATGTGAAATTCAAACATGCTTTAGATTTGGAGGAGCATCTAAGAATTATGTTATCAGTCTGCCAGAATACGCTTTGTTTTGTGTAATTTTAATTTGAACATTTCAGTGAGAATTAAAACTTCATCAGCGTTGTTGTTTTTTTTTTTTAATTTCTTATACATCTAAAAAGAAAATGACACAAATAACCAGCTGGAGGCTTTTTGTGGTGGACAATCTTATAAACATCAAATGTTTCATCCATTTCTCACACCCTAAAATCTAAATAACATAATGACAGCTGAGCATTGTTTGTTTGAATTTATCAACTGCAAAAAAATGTATTTGCAGTGTACTATAACAATTTTTGCATATTGGTATTTTCTTTCTTGGTGCTTCATCCCTGATTTTCCTGGAAACTTAAACATTTCATGTGGGTGAAGTTTAAAACAGACTTGCTCAGAGGTTAATTACCTTCACCAGTCCCTTGGATGGTAAAAACACAATGCTAAGCTAAGGCAGCTAATTTGAAAAATGCACATAAATTTGTGCATTTCATAACTCCACACAAAGAGGAAGTAAGAAAATCTTCAGTGTTGCATGAACCTGGAGCAGAAAGATGCCTGGAAACAGTCACACAGACAAACTCGTAATCAGAAGCTCACTGACTACAATGTTTTTGCCCCCATCTTTATGTGTGTTTGTTCATTTGTGAGTGAAAAATAAACCACTAGATGGATTTTAATAAAACGTTTAGAAATATGATGCTCGTCTACAACTGATTCCCTTTTGGAATCTATCCAAACCAGCCAAATTGTCTCATTTCTCAGCTTAACGTTTTAGATTTTGAAATAAATCAAATCTGTATTTGTTACCATTTTAAGCTGCTTTATGGAGGCACAATTGTGCAAAAAATAATAAATCACGCACACATCTCTGCTGGTCTTACAGTCACATGCATGCCAGCATCGATAAAAGAAGCATCTTATTGTCTAATGACTGTCATAAGAGCAACCCTGGATTTAGCTCAGTCTCCTGCTGCAAAGTAAATGTCCCTGATGTGCAAAAGTCACGATAAAAGCTGTTGTAGTTGTGTGATCGTTGTTCATTCATCATGCAGTTTGCTTTAACCAAATAACGTGTAACAAGACCACTTTAGCTTCAGAGCATCGAGCCCAGAAGGATCATGTAAATATGTCCACAAAAACCCGTTTAAATATAAAAATGATCAAAATAAATATTTTTTTTTTACTCGGTCTGTGTACTCCGTTTCAGTCCAATAGAAACCTGCATCAGGCAAAAATAAACAAAAACGGCCTCTTTTATGCCCCAAATGACACCAAATCATGAGATTTATTTTAACATGGAAATGAAAATTAAATTGAATTTGAAAATACAACTTCCTGTTGTTGCTGACAGACATAGGAAAACTCAATGACTTGTCCAAAGGAGTGATGAATGAAAAAGCAGGTTGAGCAAATGGACCATTACTGCACAAGCTGTTAGTTATTTGTCTCTTAACACGGTTGACAGATCAGAAACACTGAATCCTATCAAATTTTGATCCTGCTAAGATCACAAACATTTCCTTCAGGGTTTTATTGACTTAATTTCTTTTTTCTTCGCTCTACATGAATCAGACGTGTCACACAGATCAAACACCTGACACAACCACACACATCTATCATCCATGCTGCCTCCCTCCTTTTGATTAAACCTCCTCTGAATGTTCACACACAGTCAGGAAATCCATGTGGATGCTGCCAACGATTCTATCAGCACTAAATTTAATAGGTAGTGACCTTTTTAATATGGAAGACAGGGCGTGTTTGAAAGAGGATTGAATGGTGACATTTGAAACAGGGAGTGGTCCAGAAGAGGAGGTCTCTGGTTAATGAGGTCTCACTGAGAGGAAACAGATTCTTTAACCTTCTGATGGTCTTTAGGAAGGAAGTTCATCTTCTGTCATTAATGTTCTAAAAGTAAACGTCCGACGGAGGAAAGATGACCAAAAGTCTGGAACTTGGTTAAGAGGGAAAAATTTAAAAGATGGCAAACATCCGATGAAGTGAAACAAGAAAAATGAGCTCAGCGGGTCATCTTTAAAGTCAGAAACGCACACACACACATGCAAGCATGCACACATGCATGCACGCACACACACATGCAAGCATGCACACACACACGCACGCACACACATGCAAGCATGCACGCACACACACATGCAAGCATACACACACATGCAAGCATGCACACACACACACGCACGCACACACACGCACTCACACACGCACACACACACATGTAAGCATGCACACACATACACGCACGCATGCACTCACCCACACGCACACACACATGCAAGCATGCACTCACACACACACACATGCAAGCATGCACGCACGCATGCACACACATACATGCATGCATGCATACACACACACACACGCACACACACATGCATGCACACACACGCCCACATGCACACACACATGCATGCATGCATACACACACGCACGCACACACACATGCATGCACACACACACACGCACTCACACACACACATGCACGCATGCATGCACACGCATATACACACACTCACTCACATGTACACACACACTCATGAACGCACGCATGAACATAAGCACACACACACTCGCACTCACTTGCACACACTATAAGGTTATTTTCAGCTCTGACTGTGTTTTATACACATTATTCTGTTTAATTAGTTAATGATTTAATTTGATGTTTAATTTTTGTCACCTGGAAGTTATTTATTTTAAATATTTACTCATCATCAGATTCAATAATAAATAAGGTATGAAAAAGATCAGTCTTCCTACCTCTGCTCACACTGGGGGCTTTATTTAAATAAATGAATGTTTCATAAAGACAAATCCTTTAATTCTGAGGCTTTTATTCATCCAAACTCTCCAGACACATTCCAAGATACTGTAAGCCGAGTATTTTCATCATGCTGCCAGGATTAAGCTTACATAACAATCATTTATAAAACCCTGATTTCCCGGCTTTGCTTTTTCTTTTTTGTCAATGAAGGAATAATGGTGTTACACCCGGGCTGATCAGACCTCTAGTTCAGGGAACAACTATGATGATGCTTGGAGCGCATTTCTGCAGGTCACATTTGGATATCAGGTTGTCTCTAATTCAGAGATAAATTATGTTTTTCTCACATCCTTGAACCACTTTCACATTTTTTTCTCTTTTTTGACATCCACAGGAAACGCCCACAGACTGATCTTTGCATCAGGACCACTCCGGTCGCACCAGAAGGCTTCTCTCCTCCTCCTCCAGCAGCAGTGATCTGACCCAGATCCTTACAGAATGGCTCCTGAACGGGATGGATCCAACTCCACCAGAGTTCTGGCCAACCAGTTCGCCCAGCCGGCGTGGCGCGTCGCGCTCTGGTCCGTGGCTTACATCACGGTGCTGGTCGTGGCGGTTTTTGGCAACCTGATCGTGATCTGGATCATTCTGGCGCACAAGCGGATGCGGACCGTCACCAACTATTTCCTGCTGAACCTGGCTTTCTCCGACGCGTCCATGGCCGCCTTCAACACGCTCATCAACTTCATCTACGCGGCGCACGGAGACTGGTACTTTGGAGAGGTCTACTGCAAGTTTCACAACTTCTTCCCCGTCACTGCTGTGTTTGCCAGCATCTACTCCATGACGGCCATAGCCTTGGACAGGTAAGACGGTTACATTCACATTTATTCAATTGTTTCCCAGTTCTTTTGCAGCATAGCCTACTTTTGGAGTCTGAAATATACATTTGACTTTACAAATCAATAAAGACGCGAAATATTCTGAAATCTGAGTAAATCATGAAAGATTGGGGCTCGAAAACAGATTCAAAACCAGTGAGTGACGAACTTTTTTTATTTTTTTTATATTTTCTTCAGAGTGGACATTAAAATGCTATTTGAGGGACATGCAACATCACCGGTCCTTATTTCTGATCCACATGTGATGGGAAATAAAACATTTCTGGATGTTTATTGTTGTTACTGCACAGACTGGATTAAATGAGTCTACTTGACTCTACATTGGCATGTTTTGACTTGACAGAAGACTTGCATGATGATAATAATAATAATAATAATAATAATGCTTTTAGTAATAATGCTTTTATTAAACAACGTTATTACACAGTAGTGCTCAGTGTGGTGGCTTGTGTGCAAGCATGCCATCAACATCTGTGTCTAGGTGAAACATCTGTCCACTGTGTGAAAAATTGTTATTAGAAGTTTGATTTGGTGTCAAGATTCTATTATGAAGAATATATTAGAAATGGATAGATGGAGCGGGAGATCGATAGGTGGATTGGTGCTGCGTCTGCAGTGATGCAGGTGTTGTAACGGCCTGTTGTGGTGAAGAGAGAGCTGATCCAGAAGGCGAAGCTCTCGATTTACTGTTCGATCTACGTTCCTACCCTCAACTATGGTCACAAGCTTTGGGTAGTGACTGAAAGGAGGAGATCTCTAATACAAGCGGACAAAATGAGTTTTCTCTGCAGGGTGTAGAGATAGGGTGAGAAGCTTGGTCATCTAGGAGGGGCTCGGAGTAGATCTGCTGCTCCTCCACAGCAAGAGGACACAGTTGAGGTGGCTCAGGCATCTGGTTAGGATGCCTCCTGGACGCCTCCCTGGTGAGGTTTTCTGGGCACGTCCAACTGAGAGGAGACCTAAAGGAAGACCCAGGACACGATGGAGGGACTATGTCCCTCAGCTGGCCAGGGATCGCCTTGGGATTCCCTGGAGGAGCTGGCCCAAGTGGCTGGGGGGAGGGAAGTCTGGGCCTCTCTGCTTAGGCTGCTGCCTCTATGACCTGACTCCAGATAAGCGGAAGAAAATGGATGAATGGATGGGTGGATGGATGGAAGTAAGGAAGGATGGATGGATGGATGGATGGATCAGACAGATCAAGGCTTTGACCGATGATGATGATGATGATGATGAAAAATCAGCTGCAATAATCATGTCAACAAGGCCTGCTCTGTCCTGAGTTAACACCAGCTGCAGGTGCATAAAACATTTTCCCTTTTCTCGGCTCTTAAACATTAAAGCTGCTGATAAAAGCTCAGGCAGTCGTGGGTTTTATTATTAAAAGCATCAACGTGAGGCTTAAAGGAGATTTCTAGCTCTCTAGAGCCTGGTTATTAACAACCACAGGGGGAATTACTGCTCGTTCCTTCCTGGGGTTTGCTTTCAGCTGTGCACAAGCCAGCTGTATGATGACCAGGTTAGTGCTCCACAATTTTCCCTAGAATTAATCAGCATGTAGGCTACAGACCCACCAGAACCTCCATGTTGTTGTTGTGACCTCCACCTTTCAGATACATGGCCATCATCCATCCCCTGAAGCCTCGTCTGTCAGCAAAAGCCACCATCGGCGTCATCTTCTGTATCTGGAGCCTGGCTGTGGTCCTGGCCTTCCCTCTCTGCTACTTCTCCACCACCTGGATGCTTCCAGGCAGGACCATATGCTACGTGGCCTGGCCCCGCCTGGCCGACGACCCGTTCATGTGAGGCCACACTGTCATCAAGCATCACCTGGTTGTTTTTGCAGCACATTTCCTCCCTCTCTGTTCTGTCTGCCGGTGTTAGGAAGCTCCGACACACGATGCGTTTTCTTCATGCGTGCAGGTATCACATCATCGTCACAGTCCTGGTCTACGTTCTGCCTCTAGCAGTGATGGGCATCACCTACACCATCATAGGGGTGTCGCTGTGGGGAAGCGAGGTCCCTGGAGACTCGTCTGAAAATTATCAAGCACAACTCACGGCTAAAAGGAAGGTAATTTAATTACAGAAATGATCATTAATGCAAATTTAAATGTGTTGGTTGTGACAGAATTACTCAGAGTGTTTGTGAGGATCTACAAACATCTGGGTGGAGACTCTCCCTTTAGTTCCTGAATCGATGAAAAGCACTTTGTCCTCACGTCTCCACTGGATGAGGATTAAGGACGTCACAGCTGGGATGACGAGCGTCTAGTGGGATTAAAGAGTAAAGTTCAATGATTCAAATCAAAACCACTGAAGAGCACGTCTCAGGTTATTTATGTGACATCACACGTGGACCAGGAGCTTGAATTATTCACTGATCCGAAGGTTTTTGGAAAATAAAACACAAATCATAGCATTTCTTCATTCAGAGGTCCCCCACGGTTCTACGTTTGTTCTCTGGAAAAAAATTGGAGACTTTTAAATGTCAAGATCTGCTGGTGTGAGACAGGTGCGGTACGAAAGTTCAACACCAGAACCCGGCATGGCGATGAGAAGAGGGTTTTATAGAAGAGCATCTGCTGATGATCTGCTCCTCTTAGCCTCCCGCTGCTCCGTGACACCGTGACGACTCCGTCCTGCTTTCTCACCCGTCTAACTCTGACCCTGCTGCGTCTGGTGCGTCATCACTGACCTTTACCTGCCGTCACACACCAGCCGCTCTGCTCTTGCTGAATGGAAAGTGTGATGAAGATGAAGGGAAGCGGCTGACAGACACAACTAACTTCACACAGACCTTTGTACTTTTAGAAGTTGAGTCTAATGAATATAAATTGTTCGTGAAGTCATTTTGTGTCAAAGATGATTGCAGAATTGATTGATTTATTTTAATAATTGCTATTTATTCAGTTTTTCAACAAAATAAAATAAATTAACGTACAACTATATGAAACTTCAGTAGCTTACTCCCTCATAAATCACGCTTTCCATCGAGCTGTTACCTCACAGGGCAAATCCTCCACCAGAGGCCGACATATGGCCATGAAACATCATCATTTCCCCCTAACTTTGAACTGAGTCTTTCTAGTGAAAGAATCTTAAATGTAGTGATTTTAGATAATCGATGGAAGGATGGATCTTTGTTTTTTGTCCAGAATTGTATTCACAGGGGGTAACCTGAAAAAATAGACCCAGATCTTTCCAAATCATGCATCTCTCTCCCCTTCTTTTGGATAAGAGGCATGTAAGCATCATCTGCTGCCTTACTTTTAATACACACGTTTGATCTTCATGGTCCACTCCTTTCAGTTAATGAGCGGTTTTGCTGTCTGAGCTGCATTACTTTGTTTGGTACTAAGAAAAGGAGAGTGAGTTGACTGGACACCACTGAATACAAACGAAGCTCTTCAGCTCTGGTAGGAGTACACCGTTATCCACCAGCGAGCAGATGTTGCAGAAGCCATACTGGATGCTTTATAACTATTGGAGAAAAACATTTTTTTGCAACATTTTGGTTGCAGGAGATGCCCAGATGATGTCATTAGAAACTCTAAAGACGTTTGGATGCTCCTCTTGCAGGTGGTAAAGATGATGATCATCGTGGTGGTGACCTTTGCCCTCTGCTGGCTGCCGTACCACGTCTACTTCATTGTGGCGGGTCTCAACACGCGTCTGATCAAGTGGAAGTACATCCAGCAGGTTTACCTGTCGGTGCTGTGGCTGGCGATGAGCTCCACCATGTACAACCCCATCATCTACTGCTGCCTCAATGGCAGGTAGGTTCGGATCCATTTATGATGATCGCTGTAGAACAACCGATCACTGACGGGTCTGTGGGGGTGGGTCCTGCTGCAGGTTCAGGGCTGGTTTCAAGCAGGTTTTCCGATGGTGTCCCTTTGTTCGGATGTCGAGCTACGACGAGCTGGAGCTCCAAAACACCAGACTTCGACCGTGTCACCAGAGCAGCATGTGCACCCTCACTCGAGTCGACACGAGCATCCTGAGCAAAAACAAGAGCACCTGTTCCCGTGGAAACAGGTCCAATGGGAACTCTGAGCAGAACGATAAAGAAGGATAGAGATTAATTCAGCTGATACAGGGGGATTTTTTTTATTTTTATCTAAGTTTTCTAAATGTGGACAGAAAGGTGTTTGTTTTAGAGAACAACATTATAGTCATCAGACTGTGAGTCAACTCCGCTCAGGAAGCAGGAAAAGAAGGAATTTAGAGGAAATCATTTGGAGTAGCCATTTGTCTAAAGGAGCACAAGCTAAGCTCTAACAGGAAGGAAGTTAAAAGTAGCTGTTTGGTGTTAAGTGTTCATGGATAGATAAAATAAAAAATCATGAGACCATTTTAGATGCATTTTAATGTCTGATTTGCACAAAATAGCCCAAAAAACAGATTCTCCGTGAGTTTTAGCAAAGGATGAATCTGTGAACAGAAATATATCCGTCTTTGTCATTTTTGACAGAAATTGATGCCTTTCATTTGTTTAGGAGCTTTTTCTCTGAAAAGGCTGCAATTGAATGGTTTCTTTAAATAACACTTTCATGTTATATTTTATTGTTTTAATGTGAGCAAATAAGATATTTAGGTGAGTTTTAAAGTTGCTCGCCCTCAACACCACCTCCCTTTTCTCTTAAAAATACCATAAATGTTTTCCCAACAGTAATGAGCTTCAGACTTGTAAAAGTGACACTAAAGTGAACCCACTTGGTTGTAAAGGGTCATTTTAGCACATACTGGCTCAAGAAAATGATTTAAAAATATGAAAAAGTTGCAAAGTATGGCTTTAATGTGCTTTCTTTCAAAGAAAAGTGAAGTTTTCACTCTAAAAACCTCATTTCCTCATTTATCTGCAACAACACTTTAAAGATGGGGAAGCTGCTGCAACATCAACCACTGCTTTGTCATTGACAGTTTGTGGTCACCACTATCAGTCATAGTCTCTTAGAAGAGTTGGTCTAAACATTCAACAGCAGTCTGCTGAAGACTGACACGTTTTTAGTCTAGCAGGATACAGCCATTTTTGAAACATAAAAAACATAACGTGTGGCTTTTAAAGGATAATTGGAACGATCCTTGCTGGATATTAGTCATATTTCATTAACCCTGTAAAAGGTCTTTTTAGCACATACTGGCTCAAGAACATGATTTAAAATATGAAAAAGTTGCAAAGTACGGCTTTAATTCAGCAGTGATTGTTTTACTATTTAATATTTCTGTCATTCACGAAACTCTTGACCATGAGAATCCTGTAAGAAGATACTAACCTTTTTGCTGATTTGTTATATTTACTGTGTTTTTTCTGTTTACTTGGCTTTGGGCTGCATGTGTTTTGGTGCAGATTCAGAAAAACACAAATCTGTTTTTAACCTGGAAACTTGAGTTTCTGTGTAACTGACTGAATCTTATATTTGTGTTTGTTGGATTTAAATTCAATTATGTGGACTGGGACTATCACCCTGTGAGGACCTGGAGCAGTCATGTGTGATGTTTCTGTGTCTTAAAAAATATAATTAGGCTCTGAAAAAATGTATGAAAAAAAAGCATCTGAGTCTTTTATTAATTCTGCAAAGTTTCGTACTTTATCACAGAATTATGCATCACAAATTTAAAATGACAAAAGAGGAAGAAGAGAGGTTCATCCTTGCATGTTGGCTGGTTGTGAACATGATTTCAATACCAGGGATGTGAGGTCTGCAGCTTTCTGAGCTACTTCCAAACCTAAGATGATCACGATGAATCTAGAAGTGAAACCTGGGTGAAAAGTTGTTCAGTGACTAAAATTACCTTCTAGGGTGTTGAGATCTGCTTTACAGAAACGTGTTAGTTCCCTTTCCACATGTTCAGTCGATCTGTTTCCTCTGCAGTTTGCGAAACCCACATCGAGTCATCTCACTTTAATGCTGCTCGCTGGTTTCCATTGGTTTTGTCATCAGAAGAGGGAAAAACACGTTCAGTATAATAATCAGTCTAGCTCAGCAATTTTTAAACGATTTTAGCGTTTACTCATAGAGGCACGCAAGTATAGTGAAAAGATATTTTAATATACAATTAACATAAAGCAGAAAAAACAGTGGTTAGACTATAATTCATTGCTGGTTATGTTTAAATGATGAATCAGAGAAAAGTTTTCCTCAGGTTTTTGTTAAAGATACAAATAAAACACAGAAAAGGCCACAAGCAGAGGAGTAAAAGAGCCGGTGGAGGCTGACGCTGCAGACCTATGGAGACAGAAAAATAAAACAAGTTAAAACAAACAAAAAAAGATGTTTTTAATGCCACTGTTATGAGATGTTTATATAAATTCAGAGCAGTTTTAATCTGTTTCTTCTCTGGTTTGAGACCAGAAACAAACGTGATGTCAGAAACATTTGATGATTTTAACACCCCACCCACAGCTGGGTGGAGGTCAGTAACTCTTACTTCCTAAAATCTAGCTCTGCACAACTTTTAAATCACTCACAGATCAGTAGATGAGCACAGCAATGGAGGTTTCCATGAAAAGATGAAAAATCTAAAAGCTGGTGTGTGTGTGTGTGTGTGTGTGTGTTTTCATTTGCAGATTTAAATGAAACTCTCAGACTCAGGGAAATTCAGGACAAAACTAGAAGTCTGAGTCTTACCGTGGGAACATGTAACAGTTGTGGGTGCTGTTCATACTGCTGTGTATTAATGTGATTTCTGTGTATTCGGAGTCGTCAACGGTTTTTGTTCCAATGGCGTCTACGGCGAAGACTTCAGCAGGAGAAAGGAGTGTTTTAAAGATGTTTCTCTGACAGATGTGTTTATCCAGGTCAAGATAAAAGCAGGAGTGAATTTTCAAAACCATTTCTCCATCCAAATCTCCAAGGCTCTCGATGTCTGAATGAACCATGGTGAAGCTTGCAAATCTCAGTTTTGCCTTTTCCTCTGGTTTTGTTCCTTCTCCCAGAAACGCGTACAGATGTTTGCATGTTGTCTTGTTCTGAAGCATCATGGCATCCATAAGCAGGAAGTGAAGGGACTTGAACTGGAAATCGTTTTCATAGGTAGTACGGTTCACTCCCTGGGTCTCCACAGCTTTGTCCAGCACCTTCATGAACTCTGGATTTGCAAAGTGGAGCACTGAGAGCGCAGCAGTGTGCTCCCTGATTCCTCCAGGGATCACAGATAAACACTTGGAGTTAGCGCTCCAGGCTTTCTGGAATCCATCGCTGTTATTGAGTTCTTTTTGTAACAGACCAGACTGGATGACCTTCTCCATGACTTCTTCACGACACCCAAGGTACTGGTCATCCACAACGTTTGAAGACACGTCCAGCAGCTTCACGTTTCCCTCTATTACCTAGAGATTACACGAGAGCTGATTTTCATGGATAATGCTTGTTTTAATGGGTTGTTGTGTGAATAATAAAACGTACCTGGCTGCAGACGGCAAAGGAAATGATCACACAAAACAAGAGTCTCTCTCTGTCAAACATTTCTGTGGACTTTTATTCTTCTGACAGCTGCAACAGAGGGAAAAATCTCTTTACACAACCCAAACCTGGGGGACTTGACTCTTTACTCAAATAGTTCAAGTTACAAGTAACAAATCTTCTAACATCCAGATGTCTCTGGGATGCAGAACCCTGTTTTAACCTTTACAAAATAAAATTTGAAGAAAGATTATATAGAAAGCTGCAAAGACACATACCTTATGGGAGAAAAATAAAATCTGTGGCTAAGTCACAGAAGGAGGTCCAGCAGGGGAGTGATTGTTTTCTGCACAGAGCTGCTTGGAGCGAGACCATTTATCTCAATACTTCCTTTTCCTGAGGAAGGAAGTGAGAAAACCTCTGATGGACCCACGCTACATCGAGTCTGCTACTCAGCTTCTGTAAAAGTTTAGAACACTTTCTTCCTTTTTTCCTGAAACATGGATTTTTTTTCCCTAGAATTTCACAAGATTGAGTTTAATAACCTCTCCTCCCTAAATTCCTTCCCCTCCCTTGCTGATAAAACACAGTATAAGTTTGCAGGAGACGGAGGTGCAGAGGACAAAGATGGTGTCACACCAAAACTGTTCAAAGAGAAAGTGGAAAGTTTGAACTAACTCATGACATAAGCTCAAGATCAAAGAAGCACCAGGTTTAAGAGAAAATCTTTAATCACAATGTCTGAATGGTGAAAATATTTTTATGAACAAAACAAAGCAAAGAAATAAGCTCAACAAAAATATTAACATTCCTCAAGTTCTAATAAAAAGCAGCCGTGCTTGAAACGTTGCTTTGGGATGATAATTAAAAACACATTTCTAGTTTTTCCAGAAGAAAACAATCCTCAGTGGAAAGCATGCAACTACCCTCCTGCACAAACTGTTTTGTTACTTGGATTTTTAAAATCACAGTATGTGCACAGAGTGCAGAGTTATGTCAAATTTCTATTTACTCGATACTCATTTTCAGTCCTGTACTTGACTATTTTTCAGTAGTTTGGTTTATTTATTAATTTTCATTACACCACTTAATTTTGATTCACTTTCAAATTTTTAAACAGCATACTATGTTGTCATGCTCAAGATACAGAACAGGAAGTCATTCAGAAAAGCAGCCTTAGAGAAACTGTGAAGACTTTCAAAAATTGGTTGATACTCGTTCACAGGAAATTTACAATTCTTGAGGGAAAAAATTGAAATAAATTAAAAATAATTTAGGGATACATCAAAATTTGCATTTACCATTGCAATTACTGGCACTGTAATAATAATAATTAAAATAATAATTTAAAAAAATAATAGTAAAAAGAAAGAGATGAGTTTGTTTTGTCTGTAATCCAGATTATGATCATATATATTTTTCTATTTTTCCTCCATGGAGAAAATGTTTGTTTAGAAGGAAAAAAGGGTCCAGAAGCTAATTTGTGGACGATACCATTATTTATTTTTAGGGGAGCATAGTAAACATGTTCCTAAACTGTTCTGTGCCTTATAATGAATTGGAATATATTTATTGTTATTATATATATATATTTATATACAATACAGATATAAATGTTTTAAAACGATGGCTTTAAAAAAACCGGTGTTGTTCAAACTCTGCCGTTTAGTTTGACCCAAATCATTTCCGCTTCCGCATCCGCTTCTGGAAGCGCCAAAAAGAAAACAACACAAGACAAACTGGAGCTCAATGGAGGTAAAACAATAATAAAAATATTGTTTTTATGTTTATGATATAAACAGAACGGTAACGGAGCAGCTAAGAACAATATTGCTGCCGTGTACCGAGCATTAGCTTCCTTTTACTTGCTAGCTAGCTAAATTGTGTTTTTCTTAACAGGGCAAACTGGATTATTTATGAGTTTTCTATTTCTATATTCTTCTTTTTCCTAATAGGAATTTTACGTGAGTACCAAACTCTAAATGTAATTAGACTCAAACTATACCTAGAAAGTCTGAACATTATGAGAAACACTATATTATTGTTATTAGAGGCAGTTAAAGTTGCTCCTAATGAAGATTTTTTTCATCTGCATGTCAATGAGTTTTCCACAGTAAAATAACAGAAACATTTTAGATGTTTATGCTACTTTTGCATTATAATCTTAATCTAGATTAGAAGATTGCTACAAACATTTGTAAGCAGTTGTAGAATTTTCTACTTAATCTGTTGTTTTAAACAACTCAAGGTTTTGTTTTTGTGGACATTTTTATCAGAATTAAATCAACTTCTTGTTTAAAAAAATTACAAGAAAAAATTAGCAAATTCTCTCATTTCAGAAGCTTTTTATTGAAACTACTGAAGGTGTTCATTTTACTTCTTGGGTGATTATTTTGAAGGGAATACGCTACATTTCGCAACTCTAGAGTTAAATCACAGTTATTTTTCCGTTTTCTACCCCAGTGTGAATGACGCTGCTGATTGCACCCAAAGCTCCCATCCCGGTAAGAATACCAAAGGCTTAAACGAAGGTGGTTTTTAAATTCTCAAAGATGAGCAAGTGGGGAGACCGACTGAAGAAGATTGAGCAGCTTGCTCAGTCGTTCCAGCAGCATCCCCTGACAACACCCTACAAACCTAGACTGTGGCCATGCCAGCCCTCCTCCATCTGGAAACTCTTCCCTCGTCAAAACATGGCTATCAGCTTCGCTCAGAGCTGCAAAGAGGTGTGCCATATCTGCATTGGCTCTTAAACAGTTTTGATAACAACTGACATTTGATCTTTAAATATTCATAGGCTGTACACGTTTTCGCTCTTGAAAAAGAAAATGCATCTGAGGGTCAACGTATCTATCTGGTTACCAGTTACAGTGAGCTCTGGCACTACTACAGGTAAGTAGCTCTAGTTTGTTGTCCAATAAAAGCAAGATTATGCTCATAAAGTGTTGGTTTGGTCTTCTACATTTCCCAGGACTTACCCTCAGTCCTTGATGCATTGTTATGAGGTGATCCCAGAGGGGGCTGTGTGTAAACTTTACTTTGACCTGGAGTTCCACAAACCTTCAAACAAAGGAGCTGATGGGAAATCTATGGTGTTCTTACTCATCCAGGTACAACACATTACTTATCCATGTTTACAAAGGATCATCGTATGCTGATGAATTCATTAACACTGAGTGGCTTGCTTCACTTACTTTAAAACAATGTTATACAATTTAATCTGTTTATGTGGATAAATGCAAGAAATTCCTAAATATTTCACATTCTTGTTGATTATATTTAGTTTTGTGGTAATAATAATAATAATAATAATAATAATAATAAGCTGTGGATACTAAAAACAATAATTTAAGATATAAAAGGATGAATCCATCTTTGTGTTGGCAGTATGTTTGTGACAAGTTAATGGAAGTCTATGGGATCGACTGTTCAGTGAAAAATGTCCTAAACCTGGACTCCAGCACAGAGGAGAAGTTCAGTCGACATCTCATCTTCATCCTGCAAAACGCTGCTTTCAAAGACAACATTCATGTTGGTATGTTAGGGCTCACATGTTTGTTTTTCTATTTGTTAATGTTTTAATATTCTGCTAAATGTTATTTTTCTCTCTTGTTAGGCCGGTTCATCCATGCTATACTTCAACCCATCATGAACAAAATCAAAGACAAAAGCTGGCTTGAAAACAACGAGAATTGGTAGATTTTTAGTACCTGTCAAAATAAAAGTTTATATTTGTCAGCATGTTGTGTAACTGTACTCCCTGTTGTGATTGCAGTAGAACAAATGTTTCTGAGATGAGGGCGAGTCCAGAGATGAAGAGAGTTAAGAAGGAAGAGCGAGATCTCAGCTTCCTCCTGGTGAAAAACAAGGACGCTCAAAACTGTTCTTTTGTTGATCTCGGTAAGAAAAACCAGAGTCTCTTATCTGTCCTTATAGACTTTCAACAGTTTGAACTCTGCTAGTCAGAAAACTAGTTTGTACTAATGTTCATGTATACATCACCTGTACATATTTGTAAACAGGCGTTTACACCAGGAACAGAAACTTCCGGCTCTACAAATCATCAAAAGTGGGGAAGAACGCTGCGTTCACGGTAGCGGAAGACAACAAATTCATTCCCACGTCTAAAAAAGGGGTTTGTGTTGAGGAAAGTGTTTTCCTGGCGTCTCTGGTGTGTAACGTCAGGTACATATACGCGTCATTAACTCAGCATTTATTTAGCTTTCAGTGGGTGTTTTTGGACTCTTGTCTATCAGTTTTACAGGTCAGAGGGTTCTTATGTGGGACGCCTCCGAATTAAATGAGGCTAAAACCACAGCTCCTCGCTGTCAGCAGGAATCAGCGTCAAATCCAGGTGACCATGATTACCTCACTGCTCTGTTCATACAGGTGTGATGGGTCAGTGTGCGGTCTGCTTGGCTGTTATGTGGACTCTGCTACACATTCTTAAAAAAACATTTAATTTATATAAATTCAGGTGACTTTTGGTTTGTTTCATTAAACGTTCCTCTTTATTGAAACCATACATGTCGATGATTGAAACGTATGACTTTGCTAGGAATAGGTAGTAGGAACAGCTGACGGATAATCAGACTCTAGTTTAGATGTTGATAATTCTGACTACAGTTCAGTCTAAATAGCTTTGATTTGTGAATATACATATTTTTGTTACATTAACAGGCTCGTTTTCCGGCTGCCTGGTGTCTCCGTACCAGGAAGTGGACAACTTTGTGTCAACATTGGTCCAAAAGGATGGGATTCAAGGCGGTGAGTGTTGCAGCATGGCAAATCATGCCATACAAACCTCATAAATCATCTACGTGTGTTCATGCACAACTGAAGAGCTTTTAGTTTTTAAGTTTAGTTTATTTAGCAAAGCAAGATAGCTCAGGGGTTTAAATGAAGCCTCTGCTTGATATACAGTTAGTTTGTACAATTAATTATGAAAATATGCATAATTGATTATAGTTATGCATGACATTTTTTTGTTGCCAGATTTTCAGCCTAGATTTCCATAAATCTAGACACTCTTAGTTTAATTTATTTTTGGATATTTTTTTACAGCAGAAATTTGTAGTTTTTTCTCAGAGGGCACCATCTAGAGGTGGAAAAATGTACTGCACCATAAGCCCCTCTCTCTACTTCCATTACAACTGAAAGCAACGCCCCTCGTTCTTGAACGCACACCTCTAGCCGGCTAACAGAGCTAAAACACATCGTTTTACAATTATTATTCTCAGGCTGTTTATTCATATATTTTCATGTGATTCATGTTGTCATCCAATCTCAACAGTTATAAGAAGATGGAGCTTCTTCGCTGCAGAGCAGCTTCTTCTCTATGACATTGCCAAATACCGTTGGTGTGAAAACGTGAGCAGATTCCACAAAAGCAACAACATCATGTAGGTTTGGACGGTTTCCTGTTCGGAGGGCTCTCCGTGGGGATGTGATCATTTCTTAGGAAGTCTCGTCCATCTCCACAGGATTGTTGTGGATCTAAAACAGGAAGTCTGGTACCAGAAGTGTCACGATCCAAACTGCAGGAACTTCAGATCCTCAAGTATGTTGTGACCCTAAATGAGTCATTTTATGATAGTTTATGGTAACATAAATAACATTGTTACTGTTACAGGTTATCCCCTCCCACAGGAGATATGTGTCCGCTACATCCTCACTCTGGTTGGTTGGATTTTTCACCCTTATAGAATTAAACAGGAAATTCTGACACCATCTGTTAAAAATCACTTTTTTACACGCTGCAGCAGAAAGAGATGATGTTTACTGTTGTCTGACAGGACGAGGAGGACCAGGCGTACATAATGGACGATGTAGGCAACTTTGAACCCAGCCAGAACCAGAAGAGCAGAAAGAGTCCTGAGGAGGAGACGGCGGATGTGTGGGGGGATGACCACGAGTATTTAGAGAGTCTGAATGAGTTTGAACAAAACAGCGGAGAGATCTCAGACCAGCTTCTGCTCACGTGTGTGGAGGATTGTGATTCCCAGTAGGAACCACTGGTAAGGTTCCACAAGAACAAAACATTTAATAAATGGCTTAGAAAACTCTAACCACACCTAACCGTGATATGTGGAAACAAAACACTCAAAGCTAAATGTCGTCTTAGAAAATTATACAAAACTGAAAAATTAGCCAAAATACAAAACTTAATCTGACAATTTTACACAAAGTATTTATTTAGTTGACAAAAATCCTACGCTTTCAATAGAAACTTCTCATCTGCCCTTTTTACACAAGAATAAAACACAGATCATCTTTTTACACCCGGACTTTGATATGATTAGATGTGCCTTAAGTTTCAGCTCTTTGTTACAGAGCTGAAATAAAATCAGAAAACTTCACAGAATAAATTCAGAAAATTTTCTGCTAAATAACAACATCAGTGTCATTAACTCCCAAAACATCAAAATAATCCTATGGGGCACTTATTTCAACTAGCAGAACGGAGATCAGTAGAAATAAACAGCTGATGCTGACGTTAAACACTTTCATTTGATTAAACCACTTCCTTTGAATTCAGTAATGGTTTAGTATTTCTGGTTTACTACTAAAACATTTATCAGTAATGATGTTAGCATGTTTTTCACCATCACTTCAGTCAAACAGTTTGCTGCTGAGCTGCAGTTCTTGTTCTTATCGCACTGCTGTTGAGCTTTTAAACGGTTTCATGTCAGGAGTTTCCCTGAAAAGGCCGTGCATCATAAAATATCCATAGCTAGCTCTTAAGAGATGTGTTCATCTTTGATTAGAAACTGGAGGCTAGTTTATTAGAAATGCTTATTAATTAAAATAAAGCATGAATCAGCAGTCATCGCCACAAGGCTGCAGAGTCTCATTTTCTGCTGTTGTTTCAATTTATATTTGGTGATAAAAAATAATTTAGTTCTGATTGAGACTAAAAACAAAGCTCAGTTTTATGTGAACTTCAGCAGCTCAGTTGTGTCACTTAATGCCATCTGGAGAAGACAAATGCATCAGAATCCACACAGTTGAAATGATATTTGAAATGAGATACTATTATTTAGCATCATTCACTACCTGAGGTTTTTTTTTTAACCCTAAAGGGTGCTGAAAAGAAGTTTCTGAATGTACATTACAGTACAGCTACATTTCTTATTTTACATGCACTAAATCAAATCAAAACTCATGTGAACCCGAACAGATGAACTAAACTCAGCTTTAAACAATAACAAAGTCCTTTTTCCTTCAACACTGAGACACAAGGGAATGCAGGAGGTTACAACTACCGTCTCAGAAGAATAATAGACTTTCCCAGCGCGTAACTATTTACAGGCGTAGTGATCATGTTATTAAATATCATCTTTACCAAAGTGGTGCATTGTTTTCTGTATAAGTGGTTTAAATTAGTCCCTGTAAATGCAGTTTCCACCCGGAATATTTAAAAAAACACATAGCAGAAATATTTTCAGGAGCTTGAATTTTCTGACCACAAAGACTCGGCCTCAGTAGCTCCCTGATTTTAACCCAACAGCTTAGATGAAAACGTACCAGTTAACTAACATTAATTATTCATTAAAGGGAGAAAAATAAATACTTCAAACTGAAATAATTCCCACTAAAATTGTCAGAACAAGGCAGAGAAATGATTTGGTTGTTTGTGCCTGCAGAACTCAAGGATTCCAGCTCACATCTTAATTCTGGCATAAAGTTCGTTGATCTGATCTCTGAAGCGGCTCCGGAGTTCATTCCTCTTGGCCTTCAGGGTCGGAGTCAGCAGACCGTTTTGGACTGAAAACATCTCTGGATGTAGCGTGATATCTCTCACCTGCAGCGGAACAGAAAGTCACATTTAAAATCACACTTTTCTAGACGTTAATGTCAAACGTTTGCCCTCCTGAGGGGTTATTCATGTGCATCTGATTAGAGATGATGATGATGTCATTCTAATCAAACATCAGGCTGCAGGTTAAGATTATAAACATAATCACATCAAACATTGGGTTTCTGTTATCTCTAAATGCTATAAAATCTATTTAAGTACACAAAACTGCAGAAAGGACAGGTCAGTGCTGATTTATTTGTTATTAACTGTGACTCCAGCCTCACCTGTTCAAAAGACTTGAGTCCTGCTTCTTTTCCCAAAGTCAGGATGTCCTCCAGAATCGCTCCTTTTACATCCTAAAAGAACAAAAATAAGAACAACGTGAGTCAGGTCAGGAGGGTATTTTTAGAGCACTGCTTTAAATAAAACCAACCTTGTTTTTGCAGAGTTCAGAGTAGGACCCTTCAAGACCTTTTCTCTTGGCCCAGATAGGTAGAAAGTCTGGATCGGGAACGACAATCCCTACCAGGCACGCCTGAGGGAGACAAGGATGAAATATAACAATAATACTTGAGTCTCTGTAAAAGGCTGAACATGTGGATGAGTTACTAACCTGTAAGCTGTCGCCGTGAACAAATATCTGGGCCACTGGATCGCTGCGGTTATAAACCGTCTCTATTTTCTCCGGGGCGATGTACTCTCCTTGAGCAAGTTTGAAAATGTGTTTCTTTCTGTCAATAATCTTCAGAGTGCCGTTCTAAAACAATAAAAGAGCCGTTGAAACCAGATCACCGTGTTTTAGGATAAAAATTATATTATCGTCCTGGTCTGCCTACAGGAAGCCATCTGCCAATGTCTCCAGTGTGCAACCATCCATCCTGGTCGATGGCCTCTGCAGTTTTCTCTTCATCTTTCAGGTACCCCTGGAATACGTTTGCTCCTTTGACACACACCTACGGCAACACAAATTACAATCAAAGTTAGCATATTGTTTCTGAAAGATTTCCTTTTTTCTGTTTCACTTTTTTTTTCATTTATTTGGTTCATTTTTTATAGAAACATCAAATTTCTGTTGTTAAAAAGACATTTTAATGAGACCAGTTTTATAAAAATAAAACGTGTCTGAGTTTAGAGGCAGTTAGACTTTCTGTAAAATTGTTATTTTTTTTTAAAAAGGGCTTTTATTGTTTTATAAAAACTGTATAAACGTGTAAAAACATTATTATTTGTAATAAAATGTCATTATTTATAATGTGGGCTTTGGTTCCATACTAAGTTCCTTTTCAAACTCACATTTCATGTTCTTTAAAATAAAATAAATGCTCATTTTTGACAATTTCAGATCATTTTCTCTCTTTTTAATCCAAGCCACATTAACACATTTTTGTATAATTTTACAGTCTTTCAGTTCCAGGGTTTTATTTATCAGGACAAAATAATTAAATTATTGAAATCTAACCTAAGTGCACAAACACACAATACAACACACCAGGTCATTATTCATAAAGTCCTCGCTCATAGCAGCAGTCACCACGGTGGTGGAGGGTTGATGATTTGTCATCATGGAGTTGACATAAAACTATTCTAGAGTCTCGACTCATTAGTAAACTCTCTTTAGTCCTCAACTCTGAACAAAAATGGTTAAAGTGGAGTAAAATAAAGATGAACACACTCCTCACCTCTCCCTCTCCGTTGGCCGCCAGGTAATTCATCTCTGCCACATCCACCAGTTTGATGATATTACACGGCAGAGGAGGCCCAACGTGACCTGATGAGACCACATTCAGATGTAATTATTTTTAACTTTCAGGATCCTCTCACAGGTTCATAATAAACGACTCGAGCGAGGGTTTACCTGCTGACCAGTCTCCAGGCATCGACATGGTGCACCCGGCTGTACATTCAGTCTGACCGTAACCTTCATAGAACTGCAGTAAACATTCATGTAAACAACGATGATCATGACATTAAATACAGTTACTGTTTAATACTGCAGTGTTTTACAAATCAGACCACTTTTAAAACGTCAAAATGCTTTGATGCACATGAGCTCTCTATTTATGATCCATAAAGTCAGACTTGAACCTCTATGGAACAGATTTCAGTCTGATTACACACAGACATGTCAACACTGACCCACCTGACATCCAAGAGCAGCTCGTAGGAATGTCAGGATGGTGGGAGACACGGGGGCCGCTCCGGTTATCATGAGCCTCACCTGACCGCCCAGACTCACCTGGAAAGTTTGCATGAGTTCAAATCAGGTTAGTCCTAATCCCACAACATTAATGGTTGTCAGGGATTATTCAAACCATGTTAATGCAAACACAGTTTATCTATCAGGTCTAAGATGTGTGCTACTGAGGAAGACAGAATGCTAAATTGTTTTTTTTACCTGCACTTTCTTAAAGATGAGCTTGTCCCACATGCTGTCCTTTCTCATCACTCCATTTTTAAGCTCGGCCTCCTTCCTCCTGAAAGCAAAATCCAGCAGCCATCTTTTCAGGGGCGTGTTGGCCTGACTGAAAACCTGGAGAGAAATCAGAAGACTTCAGCTCCTCCTCAACAAAACAAACTCACAAATAACTGCTGCTAAAATATGAGAGGAAGCAACAGGAAAAACAAAAACGTGGCTAAGAGTAGAAACAAAGCAGCAAAATTAAACTCTAACCTTGTCGAACATGCGGTTGAGGAGACGAGGGACGACGGGGAAGACTGTCGGCTGCAGGGTTTTCAGATCATCCATCAGGAGTCGGATGTCTCCTTGGAAGTAGCCTATCCGTGCTCCATGGATGATGATGACACCCTGAGGAAAACCAGGCTGCTTCAACCAAAGCTGTGACACTTTGCCCACAAGGTGGCACTATTGTTCAGCTATTCACTCAAACCACTTCCTCTACTCTCTATAGCCCTCAGTTATGTAGCAGAGCAAAAGCTTGGAGGGAACTATGACATGCAGATTTTTTTACTTTATAAATTGTCTTTTTAAAATCTCATGTTTTAGAATTGAAAAGTTCCAAACATACCTGCACAACTCTTTCAAACATGTGAGCAAGGGGAAGATAGGACACATGAATGTCATGGACGTTCAGCATGCAGTGCACCTGCAGGGGACACACAAAAACAAAACACGTGCACGTGTGCGGGTCAAACACTCGGCTACCGTACCTCCACCACCCTCTCAAACATGTGGGCCAGCGGGAGGAAGGAGATGAGAACATCTTTCCTGCCGGGATTCATCGAACCCTGGACTCGTTCACAGGACAAGAATTCAGAGTTTGTGTTCAAGAAGTTTAACGAGTTTAGTCTCTTCTTCCATTTAACAAAAAAAAAAGGGTTTTCCATACTAGCTGTAGCAAAGAGCCAAAAATAGTGTAAATGAAAAGTACTTTAAATAGTATTTTCTTTTACTATGAATATTTTGTATTGTTTGTATGGTCTATTTTAGTTTTGAAACATTTTTATAGATAAATATTGACTGTAAACAAAATCAAAATGAACAGATTTCTTGAATCCTAAAACAAGCAGAAGTTAGTTAAATATTTAAAATTTTTCCGTCATCTCTCCTTCAGTTTTATTTTCTTCTGATCTGTGATGGAAGAGCTTTGAAACTCTTTTATTGTGGCCAGTTTAATAAAGCAGGATTAGTGTTTTAATGAGGTAACTTCAGAATCTGGTTAACATCCTACCTGGGTCCGCTACTACAGAAACCAAACCCCGTCTGGAGCAGGTTAAAGCAGAACTCCAGAGTTTTTTCTCAGAGGGCACCATCTAGAGGCGGAAAAAATGTACTGCGCCTTGAGCCCCTCTCTCTACTTCCATGATTACGGCTAGAAGCAACGCCTCTCGTTCATGAATGCAAACCTCTAGCTGGCCAACAGAACAAAAACGTTGTGATATCTGTTCATATATATGTTTATAAAGACTTATTTGTCCATAAGAACTGTCGCCAACCTCTGCACCAGTTTAGGTACTTCTGCAAACGTTCGCACACACTGTGATTGACATCTGTATGTAAGCGGATGGCTAATGCTATTGGCTGATGCTGAGTGGAGCTCAATTCAAATTGCATGGGGCTCTATGGGACGGGCTTAAATCACATGGTAAGACTATCACTTTTACAGATTTCTAAAAAAAAATCATACATAATTCCTGAAACGGAAAACTCTGGATTTCTGCTTTAAGTTTCCAGATTAGAAATCACACCAACACTTTGTCTCCCAACCAGCAAATGTCCTTTACTGTTTTTCTTAATTAAATCCCTCTAAACTGAAGCATGAATGAAATCGCCTGATCACAGATTGCATCACCCTCACTAATCTGTAGGTTCAAGTTTATTTAATCCTAAATCTTGTAACAGATTCAAATAAAACTTTAAATCCTTGGAATTTGTGTTAAAAGAATAAAGTTAAAACTTCCATGACTCCATAGAAGGTGGCAGCTGCAGAGCAAGTCATAATTAAAGTAAATTTTAAAAATGATACTAGTTGAAGCTCATCAATCTGATGAATTATAATTTTTCTGGCTTTTCTCTCCAGCTTCACGCCTGATTGCTATGCTGATGATGACATATGCATATTTACCGCTGTCACTTGAAGGAACGCTGCCGTGTTGGAGATAACATTTCCATGAGTCAGCATTGCACCTTTGGGGTTTCCTGATAAAGTAGAATAGAATAAATAAAACAGAATAAAAAAAATCCACAAATATTACCGTTGGTGTGAGCTCACCTGTGGTTCCAGATGTAAAGCAGATAATTGCGAGATCCTCTGGTTTGGGAGGCTGTAATTAAACCACAGATTGCACTAATTTATCATGAAAGTTGTATTGTCTCATTTAAAAATACAACTCTTCTCTAATGAAGAATCCTAAAGTTAGTTAATAAAAAGTAACATTATTCTGAAGAAACCATTAGCTGTTTCTACTCACCACTGGTTTCTGATGATTGGCTTTACCTGTGGCCTGGAAGAGAAAATAAAATGTTTTACCACATCGGCACGCTGATGCTATTCACATTTCACAAAAAAGAACATTAGAGTCTGCCTTTCATTCATAACCTGAGCAACTCATATCTGAATGGTTGTGAATTTGCTCAAAAATCACAGACGGGACTAAAACTGAACAGGAACCCTTTTAAAAGCTAAACACAAATAATAAACTCAAGCTGTTAACTCCTCTCACCTCAAACTCCTTTAAACTCAGAATCTCAACACCGCACTCCTTTCCTCGGGCCACCAGATCACTGTCAAAAGCCTCCATGAGGACTATGGTCTTCACCGTTTTCCCTCTACCGCTGATGCAGTCCAGAATCATTCGAGCTTTTTCAGGAACGTCGCAGATCACTGTTGATATGGAGGCTGAAACACAGACGGCACCAGCTTTAACCACTTACTATTCAAGGATCAGAGCTTTAAAGCGTGTAGATACATACCTCTGTCAATAATGTAGCCGATGGCCTCGGTGCCCAGCGTGTCGTATAGAGGGACGACCACTAAGGAGTACGTGTAACAGGCTAGCTCTGAAATGGACCACTGCAACGACAATAGATTAAGATAACCCGAAGAGTTCCGACAATGTAAGAAAAAAATAAATCAGTAAAAAGCTCTGTTACTTTTTACTATTGATGTGGCACATTTATTTAACCTGAACCATTTAGAGTCTGTAAATCTCCAAAACATATATCTCTATCAATTTGTATTGCATCCAATAGGCAACTTTGGGGTTGAGTATCTTGCCCACGATTACTTCGGCACGTGGCCTGCTTACAAGGACCTGTGGGTATAAAAAGTGTGGTTCACTCATTTATTCAATACATTTGCAGTGGTCTCTAGTAGGAATGAATGCCTTGTAAGTCTGGGGAAAAAAGCTCCAATGCACCTGTTGGAACTAGAAGTGAGCCAGATCAAAGCTGAGCAGAACACGACAGGATTTGGAGTTTTATTTCCTGATATTTGGATGCCTCGGATTGGATAACAGCAACACGACTGTACCCCTGACTGTTTGCTTTGCAACATTGATATTTTATCTTCACAAATAACACCAGTCTGAAGGAGTTCTGCCGTGTGGTAGCGTTGCTAATGCTAACGGTTAGCTTCTACTAACCCCGTCGTGAGTCAAGATGGGTGAGTCCATGAATGTTAAGTGACAGTGTGACATAAACCTAGAGTTTCACCGACTGTTTTCTATCATAAGCTACTGCAGGAGATAGGTGTAGGAGAATATTTTCATGTTCAGCCTGCATGAAAAACTCAGTGTCCGATTATAATCAGAAATAATTAAAAAATGTTTTTTCAGTGAACCACACCTTTAAAAACCATGGAGATAAGCACGAAGTTTATGGTAGAACATTAACCCAGAGATTTTTACTAATCTAGAGAACAACTCCTGTAAACGTTGTCAGCACACAAACAAGACACAAGAGAATACATGTGATGACCTTGGAGACGGAGAAGCAGCAAGCTAGTGGGAGTGACCCCTGCTAACTCTAGAATTTCTCTGGTTGTATATTTATATTGATATAAACGTTACTGGGTCATCATGAGTTATGTTTGAAATTATATTTGCCCAGTCCTGTCACATATATTTTATTTTCAGGTTTTACATCATTAATGTGGTGTAATAGTCAAAGGTTTAATTAAAAATATCAAACTGTACCTCTGGTCTGTTTTGTGAAAAGATGCCAACAAACTTGTCGCCTGTGTGATGGTGTCCTATGTGAAGAAGTGCTGATCCAATGTTCTCTGCTCTGTCCACCACCTGTGCACAAACACACCATTTTAAACACTTCCTTCCACCTTAAAAAGCTGTGCCTTTGCAGAATTAGTCCACATCTCACCTCTCCATAAGTCAACCACTCGTAAGGCTGGTTTGGTTTCCTCGACCCGAGACAAGGTCCGTCATCTACCAAAAACGTTAAAGTTTATTTTTCCTGTCGTGCCACCTTCAGGTAGCTTCCTGCTGAACTCGCACACTCACTTGATACTCGGAGACCTCGCTGGAAAATCTGGTACATTGTGCGTGCGTCATCGTAATAATGGGTCATGTACTCGCTGTCGCTGTTGCTCAGAACTGATCTTCTAGCAAGTTCTCCACCCTAGGAGGAAACAAAACAAAGTGACGATGAGAGGAGCTCTGGAACACTTGATCAGCGGTGATTAAAGCTCCAGGAGAGGACATACTCTCTGGGAACAGAAACATCAGGGAACGGGGTGTTACAGGAGGACTTGGCACTCACTGGTATTTCCAAAGACTGAAGACCAAGATCACACGGCGGTTTGAGGGCTTTCGGTCGGGTGGCAAACCAGTATGTGGTGATGGCAGCGAAGGCGCCCATTCCCATCAGGGCGTTTGTTGGGAATCCTCGAACATACTGTCGAAAATCGTCCAGATCGGGAATTCGCAGCTGTCTCAGGACTTCCTGAGCCTGCATGGCTGTTCAGCACTGAGCCTGAGCAGAAACAGGAGAAATCTGGTCTGATCTCAGTTCCACTTCAGGCAGCAAAAATAAACACATCAGTCTAATAAAACTTTGAGTTTCTAACATCTGTGATTCAACAACTCAAAGAAATCATCCTCGTCTTGACATAAATGTTTCTGATTTTGTTATTTGTGGATGTTTTATTTTTTCGGCCCATCTTACCCACCACTTCATTTCTATCAGTAAGAGGCCTGTATACACCGACTGACCCACAGCAGGGTCTGGATTTCATGGTAGATCCGCAGCTGTGTTTGGGATCATTGTGCTGCTGCATGAATAATTTTCAATCCAGCCTCAGCTGTCGGACAGATGGACAAACATTTGACTCTAGAATACTTCGGTAAACAGAGGAGTTTGTGGTGAACTCGATCCCTCCACTTCACAGCTGGTATGAAAGTTGTGTTTAGTTCGTCTTGTGGCCCATTTAAAAATCATTTTGCCTTCAGCCCAGTCTGCTTAAAGACCTTCAGAAGTCTTCTGGTTGGTTCAGAAGCTACTCTGCAATCCTGAATGGTGCTTTCAAGGAACTATCCTTTCTACTGTAAACCCTTCTCAACAAGACAAGCATGTTCAGTGTTTGTACTGGATGGTGCTTACGATACTATACCACACTATACTATACTATACTATACCACACTATACTAGGTTTACATAATCTCAGGTGCAATATTTGAGTTTTTTCAAAGTAGAGCAAATTGAGTCCTCCTGCAGAAACTCCTTTTACAGCTTCTGTACTTTGGTTCAGGTTTTGTTCAATAACTGACACGGTGGTTTACTTCATCACATGTTATTCATTATCTAGGGTTGTATTGAGTTAAATCTTTAAAACTAAGTAGGAACAAGATGTACAATTTCAGAAACGAATGACGGTGTGTGTGTGTGTTCGTTCTCTTTACCTAGATGAAGTTTTCTAAAGTGCTTTAACATGTTTCCCAGACTAGAAGAAATCTGTATTTTCTTCTTTTAAGCTTTTATTTCCTTTGTTACGAGCACATTTACTCCCACCACGTAACACTAAATATGAGATAAACCTAAATACTTCAGTGATAAGTCCGCAGGTTCAGAACAGACCCACTGTTCCAGTCCAAGTAAATATTCAACCAAAAGCCTTTAGTGTGAGCTTAATTGTTTTAGCAATCAATAGCTTGACTTGAAGGCTTTGATAAACGATTATTTAATTGATTTCATTTTCTTTTATGTAAAAAGGCACATTTGTGGTTCTGAGGGCTGATACGGGGTTTGGATTGTTGCATAACTTTGTCTAGTTAATATCAAATTTATCAGAAAAAAAAATAATCGTTAAAACAATTTTGAATTTTAAATAAATGTGATTAATTTGATGATTAGTATTAAGCAAAAGGTGCGTCTGTCCCCCCCCCCCACACACACACACAAAAATCTGATCTTGTAGTTGGTTTGCTGTACATCAGCCAGATTACCAGACACTTTTTTGGTGCATTTTCTAAAATCTGGTCAATCAAAGTGTTTCTTTATTATTCAAATCTTTCTTATTCTGCATTCAGAAAAATATGTCACAGTAAGTTAAAGTAAGCTGAAGATTAGAATAATTAAATGTTAAAAAAACACAGGTTACTGTAACATGTTGATTTTTAAATTAGATTAAAAAACACTTTTGGCTTGTCACTTATTCATTTGTGCTTCAAATCTCAAAAGCAAATAATGCAGAGTCAGAATACGAGTCACAAAATACCCAAACGTTATAATAAATACAATGATATGTATAATTATTACCACTTTCACAACATGCAAATAAGTATAAAAAAGGTAAATAAGTTAGAAATATGCATGTTTTGGGGGTGATATTTTCCAAAGGTTCCTCCCTTATATAAGCTTATAAGGTTGAGAGGTGTGTTGTTGAAAGATTCTCATATGACCATCTTTGTTTGCTCCTTTATAAGTGTCGCACACAAAAGGGAAGGTGTGTTTTCCTATTCAGCAGCTGTGCACAGAAGGGAAATCTGACTCCACACGCATGTTTGAATCACAGACACACAGGAACGACAGCAGAAACTATTTGTTTCTGAAGAAAATAAAAAATAATTTCTCTGCTCTGGATTTTTCAGAGATGAGGTCATAAAGCTGAAAGCTCTGCAGAAATGACAATCAGGCAGAATTAGAGCTTCTGCTGAGACTCCAGTCCAGACCTGCTTCTATTATCGTCATGATCAATCATTATTCTAAATGATGGCGTCTTCTAATAGATCCAGATTTATCAGTCATGTGCTCCACAAACATGTCTGGTCCAGGTTCTGATCGTTTGTTATCAGTCCAACGGGTCACCCAGGTCAACTCATCTGACCTCTGGATCGAAAGTAAACCAACAGTCACAGAAACAATTGACTTCTCACCTACTTCTATTATTAACCCATGACGTACAGGACTGGTGCCAACTGGGACAAAGTACTTTATAATAAGGTAGCCCCCAAAATTAGCACATTAATAAAAGAAAACGTGCTAAAAGGAGATTTTCTCTTAATTTAAATTTTATACACAACACATTAAATCTTTAGTTCCTGTTCATGTTTTAGAGGAAATTTAAACAGACAAGCAAATGATCTTCCACGTGCTCCCTTATGGGACAGAAAACCAGCAATCACACTTCTAAGTCAGCTCAAGGCCAAATTCAGAACTATTTTCCAGCAGAGATTGTTGATGAAAAGTTCCCAGCTTTACTCACAGTTTTAGAGCGTGAAGCTGAAGACTTGGAGAGGTCGAGCCTGTCTCCAAAGGGGAGAGGTGCAGATACGTTTTAGGCCCGGCGGTGCTGCAGTTGCTATTAGAAGGACTCCCACTGACCTCTAATAGACCTCTGAAGTTCTCACAACTATGAATAGCAGAGACACGCCCCTTCTCAAACAGAAACAAACGCGTGAGACACCGTGCTACACGTCACTACAGGGACATGCGGTGCAGATAGCAGGCTGAACTCGAGTGCACCTGAAAAAAATAATAATTCAATGCAATGATCTCTTCAGTTCTTATCAGAGCAGCCGTGTTTGAATCACCTGTTGCTTTGAAACAAGATCAAAGATGTTTATTTAAGAGTTCCCAACCAACAGATTATCTGTTATCTGAACGCCGTGTGTGTGACTCTCATGCTGCTGAGCATCCGGACAGCCGAGACTTCATATTCTCCCCTCCCCCTCAGCATTTTTGAAGACATTCACTTAACTTTCACAACTCTAACAGCAAAGGTCAACTCTATATCCCACAGACCCGGCACCTACTCTTAACACTGAACAAAAATATAAACCTGTTTTTCATGAGCTGAACTCAAAGATCTGAAACATTTTCTAAACACACAAAAGACCCATTTCTCTTAAATATTGTTCACACGTGTCTAAATCTGTTAGTGAGCACTTCTCCTTTGCCGAGATAATCCGTCCCACCTCACTCACAGGTGTGGCATATCAAGGTGCTGATTAGACAGCATGAATATTGCACAGGTGTGCCTTAGACTGGCCACAATAAAAGCCAGCTCTGAAATGTGCAGTTTGATCCCACAGCACGATGCCACAGATGTTGCAACTTCTGAGGGAGCGTGCAATCAGCATGCTGACTGCAGGAACATCTACCAGAGCTGTTGCCCATGAAATTAATTCATGTCTCTACTATGAGCCATCTCTAAAGGTGTTTCAGAGAATTTAGCAGCAGACCTAACCGGCCTCACAACCACAGACCACGTGTAACCACACCAGCCCAGGACCTTTGCATCCAGCATGTCTGAGACCAACCACCCGGACAGCTGCAACAATCGGTTTGATGGCTGTCAATCATCTGCCCCCACCCCCACAGCCCTGCTGTCAGCTCCATTTTTGTATTTTCTGGACGTTACACAACCAAGATGGCGGTAGTGGGAACCGCCCACTGGGCGAACTCTTCTGCATCACTGTAGCACGTTAGCTTGCTCATGAAAATACCCGGAAATTAATACATATCTTACCCGTGTCAGGTTTTGGTTAGGGGTGGCCAAATGAAACCTGGTGAAGCAATGAGGCTTTCCAGCTAATTGCTTTATCAAAGCTTCATTAACTCCGCCTTGTATAGTGACATCTGCTGGTGGAGTTGAAACACGACAGCCACGTCATCAAAATAAACATGTCAAACCTGTATGCTCATGTTCACATCATAGGCTACTGCTTCAATCAAGGAAATTATTTTGGTTTCAAAACTGGGAGCAGTAGGGTGTCAGTGATCCACATCTTACTCTTATTTTTGGAAAGCATGGTCACCATTAGGGCTGGGGAAAAAATCGGTTTTGGATAATTTTCATATAAATTTTGCAAAATCTATTTATTAGGCCTAAGATCATTTTTTCCCCCCTTGAAATGGATCTGCAGGCACTTCCGGGTACAAATTTGTTCCAAAAACATGCTTAATGTATACCAACATATACAAACTGCACATCTACTTAACGGGAAGGAGCTCGTCTAAACGATAGAAACATCGTTTTCTACCTTAGCAACACCCAATTCCCAAAAAAAAATGAGCCGTTAAATGAAAAGAACGTAAAAAGACGCCAAACGCACATATCAAGAGAAACACGCAGTAGTGATCCTATCAAAAAATTATTCATTTTTAAGACCAGACTGAATTGAATTGAATCGTGATTAATTGATTCAGAGCCTTTTGAATCAAAAATCGAATCGATTTAGGAAATTGGCCACAATACCCAGCACTAGTCACCATAGGTGTTTTTAGGCCCTACTGGGGTGAAAACACCCTAAAAGTGAGTGGACTGTCAACCATAGATATTGTTGGGGACAAATCTGACAACTGCACAGATTTGGTTATTTGAGAACTTGAAAACCCGTCTAATAGAGAAATGTGATGAGATTGATTTATTTACCTTTTGTGTTTTCATTCACATTTTCATTCATTCATTATTCTGTTTAGCATTTTTCAGGACAGATAAACCACTGAGACATAAGTGTTTCAGACCCAGAGTTCCTCTGGGTGACAGGCAGCACACATGTGCCTTCAGAGCCATGCTTCGGCTAACAGTTGTAAGAGGTAAAAGGTACTCCTACAACCCCACCCACTACCACCTCCACGCTCCATAATTGGCCTGGGAGGATGACGAGCCAATGGCAGAGCAGGTTCACGAGTCACCCCACACCCAGCACAAGACACTGGAGAAAGGAAAGAAAAAAGTGGGGGAGGGCAGCAGGGTCATTTGACACAGAACAGAGCAAGAAGACAAACTGGTAGCAGCTCCAACCACAGGAGACTCACGGTTATGATCCCAATGCACGGAGAATAAAAATGTCCCAACATTAGTAAAGAAACATCATCACATTAGAAGAAGAGAAATCCTTGCTGCTTTGACTTATGTAAACTTTTGCAAATCCACAGCGTCCTCACATCCTGGCTGTCTCCTCAGGTTTTCCTTCTAATTTGGCAAACTAAAGAGGAAGACACTAACTCAGTCTGAAACCCAGTCAGACACTTCCCCAGAGTGTCAGCCACATTGCAACATACTGTAGCGGTTGCATCTAAGCTTTTAAAATCTTCAAACTATCCACTTTAAAGAGAAATAGAGCCCCAGACAGACACTGGTGGATCTACTGCAGCTCTCTGATGCATCAGCAGATGTTTAAACATCTCCATACACCCCCTGGGTGCAAATCTGACATAATTCTGAATACATTTGCTCCTTTTTTTAAAGTCTTCCTACATACATCTACAGCTCCAGGACATATAAAACCAGTCTGGCTTGTTTGTAATGGTGTGTGTGTAAACTTTGTTGTTCTGAATGTGACAGAGCAGCTGACTCTGACCAACAGCTCCCAGACTGCTGGACGGCTGCTGAAGCTCATGTAGCCTCAGCGTGACGTCCACCCAGCCGTGGTCATCCTGCTGGTTTCAGGAAGCCTGACCTTGCACAAGACAACCACCGCGCTAAAGAGAGCAGACTGACCCCACTCGTGAAACCACACACTCTTGGTCACGTGGTCACACAGCAGAGAAACTTATGCAGGAGGGAGGGGTGGAGGGTGGGATTTAAAAAAGTAGAGCAAAGGTCACACACCCACCACGAGGGCACGCTGCCCTCACGGTGCAGGTCTAAAACAGAACACTAAATAATCTGATGTTACTGTGTTCTCTGAAGTGCTGGATTATGTGGTGGTCGTTGGGTTTAAATGAGATGTCTGAAAAGGAAGCGTGAAGTTGGAGGAAGGAGTCGGTCGCTTTAGCATGAAGACTGGAAACAGCTACTCTGACCCAGTCTGACACCTTCACAAGGTCAACTGTTGACATTTAGTATTTATCTTGAGCAACATCTTTGTTTATTATGTCAACCATGTCAGCTGGGACCACAGCGCTGGACCAACCAGCCCTCAGCTAAATCAGCTGATGTGTGTTTACACGTTTTATTAAATAACAATAAAAAAGATCAAACTGAAACACTGTTGATCCACTTATATGGGCTCATCCATACTCTGACTGTCGCATAGTCAGATGAATTTTGCTGGATGAACAAAGAAAGTATTCATAAAGACGTCCCAGTTTAAGCAACGTTTTACGGCTGCTGTTCGCAGTGAGCGCCAGAATCGGCGTCACCATATCCACCATGCAGAGAGTTTTGTGTTGTAGCAACTGGTCGTGCAACTGATTTTTTTACCGGTTTAATGGTGAATTAGAAAAAAACAACAGGACAGGCTCTTCAAGCTAGCTCACTTCTGTGGACGTCTATACAGCCAAACAAAATAACAAAAAAGCACACATTTTGCAAATGTTAAAGATAAAAATCCTTTTAAGTACATCCATCAACTTCATGTACAACTATTTTAGTGTCATTCTTGTAGAAAACCGATTTGGCAAAATAACCAGAAGTTTCTGTGCTGTTACTTTTTGAGGAATTGAGGCTCCTGACTTGAAAGGAGAATGCTGGAACTTTGAAACAGGAAGTAATCTTATTTTGAAAGAGGAAAACAGGAACAGGAAGCTGTCATTAAAGCTAAGACAGTTACTGCGGTGACAGTTTCCAGTTAGGCAGCCGTAGGCGCTGTGCGCGAAGCGGGCTTTTCAACATAAGCAGCAAGAAGTGGAAGTTGTTTCTTTTGTGAACATGAGGCTGGGAGGACGTGTGCATTCATCAGCTGCTCTAAATACAGCAGAAAACTCCAGATTTGGAAGAAAATCTAATGCGAGATACCGTGGTGCGTGCAGGACATGCCTGCCAGACCCTGCTTGACTGCGGACGATGTGGCTGCAGCAGCACCCTCTGCCTGCCATGCAGTCCCAGCAGACCCTTACAACCTGGTGGTATAAAATTTGCCTGACCCATCTGGAGCTCAAGTCATTTTGACTCTCGATCAGAGACCTGTAGCTGCCGTTTTTCTGGTCATCGAACGCAAGCCGTTCAATAAAATATTCTTGAAAATCTAAACCAAAACACAAACCATATTAAATGTCACTGTGAGCTTGCTAACTTCTGTACACGTAAATTATAATGGTACAGTTTGTTATCTCCCTATTAAAGCAATTCTCTGCAGTGTTGGCTTGCTTTTAGCACCCCCTAGTGTTCATTTAGTAGAACCAAAAGTGAAACTTGTCTCCTCGCTGTGCGTTCGTCTTTTTAACACCTTAATCTAACAGCTGAAATGTCTCCTCAGCCTTCATTAGTGTCTACAGGAGCGGTTCATCCAACAGGGACCGGATCGCTACTCTGAAGTTGCAAGTGTGGTATTCTGGCGGTGGGGGTCTGAGTGACATTTCATTAACCCTGTAAAGGGTCATTTTAGCACAAACTGGCTCAAGAACATGATTTAAAAATATGAAAAAGTTGCATAGTGTGACTTTAATCTTTCATGTTTATCGCTCAAATAATTAATTGATAAATGAACGTTGGTATTAATTTAATATACCTTCATCGATTACTGGAGGCCACTGTCTAACAACCATTCATCATGCTGCCACAGAGGATCAGTTTACAATGACAGCATAATGAATGAATCACTGCAGCAATGGCAGCGCCGCAAGATGGCGACATACACAAATCGCTCGCCGAATTCGTCTCATTTACTCATCAGTGAGGGTATTGCATCATGTATGGAGCGTGCCGGTTTAATGGCAGCAGCTCCTTCAAACCACAAACAATGTGCAGATATAATTTGGCCTTAAAGGGATAGTTCAGATCTTTTAAAGGGAGTTTCTAGCTGAACAACTGGTATTTTACTCATTATAAACAGCTATTTGAATAGGAGTTAGGAGAATTAGATTAGTTCTGACTAGATTGATGAGCTAACGACTAGTTTGAGCCACTTCCTATTAAAACACTTAAAAAGGACGTGGTTGGTTTTAGGCCAAAGAACATTTGAGATATAAATCCTGTTTTTCTCTCTCTTTTTTAATCACATAACCAAAAGTCTCATGAACGTAATTTGAGCAGAAGCGTGATAATTTGAGTCTTGATGCTCTCACATGAGTCTTAAGTTCTGCTGGGGGTGTTTGGAGACATCAGTAAGCGTTTGTTGGGATGACATTTTAAAGTCCTGATCTGCCGTTTCAAATCCCTGCTTTGAAGGTCACACATGAGTTGACTGTTTAGTAAACTCTAGTTTCTTTTGCCTGCTATCCTTCCCGCAACAGACACACATAATTACAAAGTCGCAGAGACACAAACCCTCTCTCTGTTTGCTATAATTAAGGCTCTCCTGTGCAGAAGGGAAAAAACGTGATTGCATCTGGATGATCGCTTTACCGTCTGTTAACTGCACTGGTCCGAAAAGCAATGGGAGAAACATTCAAACCTGCATTCCACACATTTTTGGGACAGGAAGTTACCCATCTCTGGCCTGCACCTTGTCCCAGTCTAAAACTGTACTTCAGACAGACCTCTAAATACCGTTACTGAGTCTGGATGTGTGACTCGCTAAGGCGATGAGGTATAAGGCTACAAAATAGACAACTATCAACTTGTAGCTCCTCTGGCGGGCTTTAAAGGAACACTTCGCAGTTTTGGCTTGTTTTTAGCACCCCCTAGTGTGTAGAGCGGTTCATCACTAAATCAAACAAATCAGCAGTGATCATGATCTAAAACAGGCAGGAAACATGCTGGAAGCAGACTGCAGCGCCAGGTATGTCAGCTCCTTTTTCTAAGTCCAGCAGGGAGCGGACCGCCACTCTGAAGTTGCAAATACGTTATTCTGGCCACAGAGGGCAGTGGGGGTCTGAATGACATTTCATTAACCCTTTAAAGAGTCATTTTACCACATTAATGTGCTTAATTTCAAAGAAAAGTGAAGTTTTCACTCTAAAAACCTAATTTCCTCATTTATCTGCAAAAACACTTTAAAGATGGGGAAGCTGCTGCGACATCAACCACTGCTTTGTCAACGACAGTTTGTGGTCATCACTATCAGTCATAGTCTCTTAGAAGAGCTGGTCTAAACATTCAACAGCAGTCTGCTGAAGACTGATACGTTTTTAGTCTGCCCCTATAGCAGGATACAGCCATTTTTAAAAAATAAAAAACATAACATCTGGCTTTTAAAGGATAATTGGAACGATCCTTGCCGGATGTTAGTCATGCACATGCACATCATGCATTCCCGCTTGGATAAGAGAAATATTTAAAAACTTAAACACAACTGCAGCTGTCGTTTCCCAGAGTTGAGTCATTGTCTGATGTGGATCACACACGCACAAGGAAAGTTTCCACTGTCTGATGGTCTGATGGTGTCATTTTAGACTAACTTACTGGTGCTCGGTTATTTTCAGGGCAGTTTTATCCCAAATTATCTCTATTTAAATTTGAAATGTTGTGCTTTTTCAGCTATATTAGTCTTAAAACCTGGATTAAACTGACAAAGTTACATTTTTTCATGCATAGATGTTCTATTGAAAACAAAAGGTTTGCTTAAACCTATTAAAAATATCAATAAATATAAAGTCTCAACTACGGGTAGACCGATACCATCAGTCAGCCGATACTTGACATTTTTAATACATTGGCCGATATACCTTCTTAATAAAGCCGATTTAAAGTCAGGCACATCTCCAGGCAGCCCAGTACTGCTGCCAAATTTAATTCTAATATATTTTTACATTCCTGAATAACATCTGCGTAATAAATACTCTAAAAGTTATTTTCAACTAAAATTTCTATTCATATACCAGTTTTGAATATTTAATACTTGGCTAGTTAATTGATTTGTTCGACTCTGGTAGGGGGTGACTTGTTCTTTAAGTTTTATATTCAGAAAAATTTTGTCTTTGCTTCTTTTTCTTCTTCAAGGTGTATGGCGATGAATACATCACGTTTTTCATTGCTCTGATTGGTCGTAGCGCTGTCCAACAGTGTAAGGAGACATTCTGAAAGACAACAGTAAATTCTGCCTCATGACTGGGTTGTTTCAATGGGTCATGGCCAGATTATATATATAGGACGGCTTGCTAGCCTACCAGGAAACATTAAAGATGGTCGAAAATAGAGATTTGTTTCACATTGTAATATATATATATATATATATATATATATATATATATATATATATATATAAAGCGATATCAACTGATATGAAAAATAATAGTGTGGTAGAAGTGTTTTCCATCTCAGCCAGCCCTAGTAGAAAGTATCTAGGTTGTTTATCTATTATGGAGTAGAGAAGATCACATCAGTGACTCGTGTCAAGTAATGACATGGTTCATGTAGAAATGTTTAATCAGCATTTACTGCCACACCAAACACATCTGCAGAAGAGGATGGGATTTAAATTCATCAGCACTGATTAGTAGAAATTAACAGCTAGATGCATGAGCTGATATTTAGTCTGCTGCACTCATCTTCCTTTAGATGTTCACCTTCTAACCGTCTGTGAGACAGAATCATCATAAAGCGAGTCTGCAGGATACGGTGTAACGCCTCTACCTTTATGTCCTCATGGATTATTGTCTGAGAGCTGGTTGAAGTTACAGGGTGTGGTCAAGTTCTGTGTGCTGCTAGGTTTCACAACAGAGTAGACGCAACATTACCACTCAGGAGGTTTTAAAAGGTGAATCTGCTTTGAAAAAGCCATTCAAATAACAATGTGATCGGTTTAGCATGATTTTAAATACACGATTTAATTTAATACCTCTTTTGTTTTAATTTAATGTATCTTTTGTTTTAGCACAGAAAAAAGCAAAACTCAAAAGTACATCATGACTAGTGTTGAAGATAGATCTCATTGCCAAGAGAACAGTGCAGCATTTAGGTTTTTTATGCTTTGTTGTGCAGAATTCAGATGTATGTGTGACCACAGGGCGGGTTAAACTAAGGTGTGTTCGGCCAGTCTGCCTCTTCAAAGGGTGCAAAGTAGTCACAGTGTTGTTTGGTATCAGGGTGAGTACCACATCGATTATGGACTATGAAAAAATTAGGACAAAGCGGTATCAGGTGATGAGAAAGAATTATTTACCAGTACGTGAAAGGTAAAGGCAAGAAAAACATCTGAAAGCAGCTTGATGTTCCTCTGACTCGATGGACATACGGTGCAAAGGACTTTAGGTAACCTACCTGGATGAGGATGCAAGATCAACACAACATACAGATGGTAACCAAAGACATTTTGACAAGACAACAACCCTTCTGAGATAATGTGTTTTAGACAGATGAGACAAAACTGGAGCTTTTGGCAAGTCAGTGACCAATTTTGGGTTTTCTTGTTATCAGAAGGGTACCAACAGCATCACCCACACCTGTATTTCAGTTCCTGCAGCAGCAGCAGCATGGTGTGTGATCACAGCGTATCTCAGTAAACCTGCACACTGAAATCACTCAAGACATGAAATGTAAGATTTGGGGCTGAGCCAGAGTGGTACTGTATGCCTCACAGCAACCCTGTCTTTGAATCTCCTCCGGTTGCTTGGCAACTGTTGCTTAGCACGAAATACTTCAGCATGATGAAAACAATCGTTTGGTCACGCTCGCTCCATTTTTGTAGAGACGAAGGTTAAATTATTATTGGGCTTCTATGATTAGAACACTCCAGTGATGATGCTGGAATTAGAAACAGTCAAAAACGTCTGAATTTGAACAAAACATCGCAATGACGTCATCTAGTGAAAATGGCAAAAATGAGAGAAATCCGAGAAAAAAAACACCCTTTGTTTTTAAAAGGGACTGAATGATGGATGGACTAACACATGATGCGGTGCAGTCTGCAGCTTTGACTTCCTCGTGTGTGTTGAAAGAAAGAGCATGGTTCACACACACACACACACACACACACACACACACACACACACACACACACACACGCACACACACGCACACACACACACACACACGAAGGATGTGGCGGAATGCCAGCGCATGAATCAAGAGATAATGGCCACATTGTAGCGCTGACACACTCCTCTTAATCTTATTTATCCAACAAACTACAGTGCAGATATACACGCTGCAAATGAACTGAAAGGGAGATGTGCAAAAATAAATAAGGGAAAAGTTTGGACAAAAAGTACCACTGGACACCATGTGTGTATCTATTCATCTCTGATGCTACGTGTCCATATTTGTTTTCATTCCTCCCTCCCTCTCTCACACGCGCGTTTCTTAAACATAAACTATCACCGTTCTTCCGTCAAACCCGCTGAATAGTCTCAGAAACCGCCGCGAGACAAACGGAAACGAAGATGCAACATAGAAATATGCAAAACGCTGCTCGCCTCTTTATCTTTCTGACATGAACAATACATCCGTTTAAAGCCTCACATCCGGCTCTAAGTTCCGTAGACACCCAGTTTTCCTCTCCTCTCACACCTGGGTGTGGATATTTGGGTTTTTAAGGCGGCTGATGTCGAACTAACCTGTGAGAAGCTGCAGACGTTAACGTGAATCTTCAGAAAGAGGCAACAACAGCGGCGGTGGCGGCAGTCTGTGTTTAGTTTCTCCGGTGCCGCTCTCAGCCAATAGGAGGCGGGTTTACGTGCTGCTTTGACTGATTTTTTTAAAAGGAGTTCTCTCATTGGTCAATGAGACCTGACAGCGATGGATGTTCAAAACTGAATGAATGTGTCTGAAAATGGACGCACCGCAAACTCAACAGCTTTACGGACTTTATTTCTTATTGTTTAACTACAAAACATTATTAAAATTGTATTTATGTAACTTCTAGTAGATTCTTTCAAAATAAAATTCTACGGCATAGCAACAGGGACACTTGCTCTAATAGTCTTTTGTGTTATTATTTAGCATAAATACAATTTACAAATGTAATAACATATGTAGCATGTAATACAATTGTATTTATGTAACAGTGCCAAACACAATAATTGTGTGGAGTCAAAGTGCCTAACCTAGCAAGCTACAGTGCTACAAACTCAAAGTTTTTAATTGACTTTTATGAATCAGGAGGGGTATTTACGCCCTCCAGTGGCGGAAAGCTGGAACTACACTTGGTTCTATTTCCATTAAAAACATTTTAGCCTCTTTATCTCAATGAAGCTCAAAAGCAAAATCATAATCTATGTTTCTGTCCTCTTGTGAGTATTAATATTAAGGAGGAGGAGGAGAGGAACTACCTTTATAGAGTTACAATAGTTACTTATAGCAACAGGGAAACTCACTCTAACAGTCTTTTTCATTTATTATTCAGCTAAAAACATTAAAATTGTATTTTTTATGTAACAGTGTTAAACACAATGGTTGTGTGGAGAAAAGGTGCTAAACCCAGTAAGCTACAGCACTGTGGCACAAAGTGGCTAGGTGGGACCACCCTCAGTTTCATTGTACCTTTAGGTGTAATGACAATAAATTTCTATTCTATTCTGGACGCCCCGCAATCAGAAGGTCGCAGGTTCACGTCCCGCTCAGTCTGTCGCTGTTGTTGTGTCTTTGGGCAAGACACTTAACCCGACTTGCCTGTGTTGGTGGTGGTCAGAGGGGCCGATGGCGCAGAATGGCAACCTCGCTTCTGTCAGGGCGGCTGTGGCTACATAGTAGCTTACCATCATCAGCAGTGTGTGAATGTGAGAGTGAATGAATAATGGAAAGTACTTTGAGTGCCTTGAAAAGCGCTATATAAATCCAATCCATTACTATTCATTATTATTATTATTATTATTATTCTATTCTATTCGTTTATAATTGACTTTTCATAAATGAGGAAGGGTATTTATGCCCTCCAGTGGCAACAACCTGGAACTGCACTGTAGTTCTGTTAAAGGCATACTAAGCAACTTTTTCATATTTTTAAATCATTTTCTTGAGCCAGTATGTGCCAAAATGTCCCTTTACAGGGTTAATGAAATGTCTCTCAGCACCATCTGCCCCAATACCTCATTTGAAACTTCAGCCTGTCCAGACCGCTTCCCTAAATTCTCACAAAGTCAAGCTTTATGGCAATCCATGTTTACATCTCAAAACAGGCAAGCTATACCTGGTTATTTACTGTAATGTGTTTATCAGGGTGGTGCCTCAGAACAAAGGAAAAATGTATTTGATTTAAGCTAAAAAAAAATAAGAGGAAAATCCGACCACAATAAGAGTCAAACAAGAGTCAACATCAGGAGTTTTCTGAATTGCATGAGATCAGAGACATGATTCCTGCATGTTTTAGATCGTGAACACATCTGATTTTTTTAGATTTAGTGATGAATCGCTCCTGCAGAAACTAATGAAGGCTGAGGAGACATTTCAGCAGTTAGATTTGGTGTTAAAAAGACGAACGCACAGCAAGGAGATAAGTTTCAGTTTTGTGTTTTACGGTTAGTGAATATAAACAGACACTAGGGGGTGCTAAAAGCAAGTCAAAACTGCAAAGTTTCCCTTTAAATAAGAGAAGGGGAGATGGGAATTTGACGCCCTCCAGTGGTTACAAGCGAGAACTACACTCTAGTTCTGTTAATTTAAAAAGAAACATTTTAGCCTCATTATCTCAGTGAAGCTGAAAAATAAAATTCTAACCAATGTTTTTGTCCTCTTGGGAGTATTAACATTAAGGATGAGGAGGGGAGGGAACTAATTTTATAAAGTTACAATAGTTTCTTAATAGAAACACTCACAGGTAAATTCTTTCAAAATAAAAGGCGTTTGTGGCATTGGCAACAGTCTTTTTCTCTTAGCCACAAAGTCAAAATTGCATTTATGTAACAGCGTTAAACATTGTAAAGCTAGCAGACTGTTGTGTTTCTTAATTTTACATATCAGGAACAACATAATTCTGGCTCTTAATAGTTTTATCCTTAAGATAATAAATCAGTATAGTTTGGTTGAGTATAATATTTCTCTCGTTTAACACGTTAAACCAGCTGTAGTTTTAAAACTCAACCACAAGAGGGCGGACTTGTGTGACAAAAGCAAAGTGGTGTTTGAGTTACAAAGTTATTTTCTTTTATTATAAGTTATAACAAAATTCCAGAATAAATCATCAGTCCAACAAGTGTTAGACCTATTATGTGAGACTGATAGTTTTTTGGGTGTTTAATAAAATAAAATCCAATAATAAAAGGAAATTGGGTCAATTCAATATTCTAAAGCCAATAATAGTGCAGAGACATATTATACATGTTTTTAATCCAGCTGCAGTTTAAACGTGTAGCTTTCAGAGAAGAGTTCAGGATTTGTTCACTTCACCTGGTCTAGGTTGAACACTTCAAATAGTCAGTTTTGTCTTTAGAAAAAGGGACATTTAGCTGCTGAACCTTATAGTTGAAGTATTTTTTCCACGGGCTCAGTGGGGACCGTGTGAACTGCTGCCGTTCAGGCTGAGGGGGGCGCACCAGACCAAAGGATCGTGTCGGGACCCCGAAGAGGGGTCACCACGGGTCAGAGCACAGCGCCTAACAACACACAGAGGCTGCTGCTGCTTCATGACTGTAGGCTTGTTTGTTTGTTTGCTTTCATCCAGTGAAAAGCCAGGACATTTAAATCTATACATAAAATGCTTTAGACGTTTTAAATCGATGCATGTAGCCGAAATCTGTCGAAATGATCTTTTAAACGATGTGGACCGCATGTTTAGGTCCCTGAGCGGTTCCTCCAATCAGATAAAATCCATATATTGTTGTTTTTTTGTGATTAGAATTGTTTCAACAGTTAAATATTATTATTATGTACATCAACAGTCTGCATGTGAGGAATAAATGCGTCAAAATGTCAAATCTGGAGTCAGAGGTCCAGCAGAAGTAAGGTTGAATTTTTAAATTAATGTACATGAATATTGTAAAAACATGGTTTGTGATAACATGGTTCATTTAGAATTACATTAAGATAAAAATGCATTTCCAAATCAATTCTTGGTCATTTTTTTCACGCATCTCCAACTTCTAGCGCGTCTTGTTTTATACTCATCATCCTCCTGCGCAGATTCGATCATTAATAATAAGTTTATATTATGACCAAAGAAAATTTGAAGTATTTTGTAAATTGTGTTATTTGTTGTTTTTCCCAATGCAACAACCCCCAAAATGCAAGAATAAAAAAAACAAGAATTAAAATATCAATTTTGTAATAAAGTTTCTTTTTTACATTAGAAAATATTTGTGCAATTTAAAAACACAAATGCATCGCGTTTTTCAGTAAACCAAGCTGTTATCAGACTAGAGGAATTAAAATATTTGCAACGTTATAATACAAAAACATCCCAGCACTGGTTTGGTTTCATGACGCAGCAATATGGCGCCTCAAAATCAGTCAGCCAAAACTTCCAGTGATTAATTTAGCTCACTGAAAAAGAAAGAAAGCAACAAACCACACGTCTTTATATATTTCAAAGGATAAACACATAAAAAAGTGTTAAAAACTCCACACTCAAGTAATAGGATTTTCTGCCCCCGTCCCGCTCACTCGCGCCTTTCTCTCCATGGTGCTCTCAACACTCTCCAAAAGCCTCAGAAGTCTTGTGAGCTTTGCTTTCTTCAACCTCCGCTGCTTTTGATGCGTCCACGTCGCTCACAGGATCAAAAATGCCCGAGCATGGCGAAAGTTTTCAGATTAAAACATTCTCAGTCACAAAAAGAATGGGAAAAAACTGTTGTGGCGCATGAGAGCGGTGCGAGCGAGCGCACACAATAAACCTGTTGTGGACCTTGCTGTGAAAATATGTTTGAAGGAAAACAGCCAATTGTTGTATGAAATGTATTCAAGTATAAAATAATGCCCTTTGTTTAGGGGGGAAAAACTTGAGCAATGTGAGGGTACAAAAGTCCCCTGTGGCATTTACTTGCACCCTTTGTGCTGTTTGCGCTTTGGCGTCTCCACTTGGCGCATTACCCAGGCCCCTTTAAACGCGATTGTTTCTTTCTTTCTAATGACATTTACCGGATCAAAACATGCTGTTAATTCGATCAGAAAGCTTCACCCTTCATAACAATGGCAGTATAATTTCTCTCAAAGTTTGTTAAGTTGACCGAAATTAGGCAAATGAATAGGGGTCTCCAGGCTACGCATCTTGCAGGTGACGGGGAATAATGCGCGTTCGCACCAGCTGCATTCTTCTTTATTTCTCCCTTTCTTTCACAGCATTATTAAAATTTAGGCCAATGAAACTATTCATTCGACTGAATAGACATTTTCTTATAGGATAATAGGATACAAATTGAGCCTCTCCAAAGAGTCTCCAGTGGTGGGTAACCCTCGTGTGCCAGAGGCTGCTGGAGACGCTGGCCTTGACGCAGACGACGCTCGTGTGCCAGGGCTAATCACACACCTGCCGAGGAGTCCAAGAAAATAAAGAATGTAAACAAAAAGCTTGCCATCTCTCATAAAAGATGGACGTGTCACCAAGTCGTGTGAGAAACGCCGAGAACAAACGGGGGGACTCCGTCTCCAAAAGATCTCCCCTGAACTTGGCGGAACAGCCTATTAAAGGCTTACTTAATTACTCTAATGATACTGGACAGGCCTTAAAACTCTGACCGAGCTTGGACGAGAGTTAAGATCGCTTGCTGGGATTTGTAAACAGGAGATCGTGTGAGAAACGCGAGTTGGAAGAGAAAGGGGTTTCTTTCTGCCCGCTTTGTTTCGAGTGCGCACAGCGCGCCCCGCCGGATCAGGCGATCCCAGCGCTCGGTTCTTATTTCCCGCCTGCGTTGTTACTATGCAAATAATATTCCAAAAGTAATCACGTGTCCTTTGAACAGCCACGTGGATTAACAAAGCAGGTTTGCCCCCCTGCTAGCCCATGGCTTTAGATTTTTAACTATTTCTTTAACTGATCCTAAACGCACACATTTAACCAATGCGCGGCTCTAATCCGGTGGAATAATTTACACCGTGAATGCCAGAGTTCCCTGGATGGTCCCTTTATAAGAGACAGCTTCCACTCAAACCTCAGACTGCTTCATCTTACACCAGACCAACACACCTCTCCAGAGTGCAGCTGAACTTATTTTTAAGAAAAATAATCCTCAAAATCATCGATGGCATCCAAGATGAAGGACAGGAAGGTATGCGCTCCTCCACGTGCGCTCTGCATCTTTAAGGACTAAAATATTTTGTCAACATGCTTTTTTAATTTTGACAAAAGGATGTCTTGTGTTTTTTCTGCTTATATCACTGAATCACTATTTGGATCTATTTCCTGTGGTGTTAAATTGTGTTGTGCAGCTGCGTGAGGCGCGCGTTTCAGGAGAACTTCGGCGCGCAATTGAAACATATATCCACAGTGTTGCCATAATTTACTATTATTGTGTGACAATAACGCAGTATACTAAACTACAAACACTATAAATATGTTGTTTATCCTAATTGGAGCTTTGGAGTTAATGAATGTGTCCATGGCGCTGATGCCGCTGCGCGCTCTGGAGCAACAAAGCGCGCGGCGCGCAAAACTCACCCAGATGACTTTTAAACGTTTCCTCAGTGTAAAACATAAAACTTCACTGTACATTTTGTTTTTCTTTTGTTAATTACTTTACAGAATAAACGTATCTTCCTTTTTTCCACAGAGAACTCCGATCTCTCACAAAGTCATAGAGAAGAGAAGAAGGGACCGCATTAACCGCTGCCTAAACGAGCTTGGAAAAACCGTCCCGATGGCGCTGGCTAAACAGGTTTGATTCATTTAATAGTTCTAACTGTAGATTTATTATCTAGAAAATTGAAAAAAATCATCCAATAGTTTTGAGACTGCTTAAATTCATCAAACAAAACTAAAACACATATTTCTGAAGTAGTCCAGCGTTCTGAACACCATGTTTGTCTACAGAACTCTGGGAAACTGGAGAAAGCTGAAATCTTGGAGATGACCGTTCAGTACCTGAGAGCGCTCCACTCCGCGGATTTTCCTCGTGGAAGAGAAAAAGGTGCGGACTTTTCACTTTTTTGCGCCACTTTACGCATGACATTGCCAAAGTCTCGCCTCTAAGCTTTACTGCATAAAACTCTTATAGTTATTTTCTAACTCCCAAACGACGCAGTCCTGATCTGGGTTTGGTTTATTTTCAGGCGAGCTTCTGGCTGAATTCGCAAACTACTTCCACTACGGATACCACGAGTGCATGAAGAACTTGGTGCACTACCTGACCACAGAGGACCGAGCCGAAACCAAAGACATCAAGTACGCACGAATCCTCGCCTTCCTGCAGTCGAAGTCCCGCGTGGTCACCGAGCCTCTGTTCGGCTCCATCAGCGCCATGCAGGAACCGTCAGACTACCTGAGTCAGCTGCACTCCTCCCCGGAGCACCAGAGCCACAGCCCCTCGGACTCCGTGTTCCAGCAAAGCCCGCCGGGACACTTCACCTGGCACAGCTCGGCCCGCAGCCCGGCCATCTCGTACCAAACGGTGCCGCTCTCTGCGCACACGCAGCAGCACGGTGGATACTTGTCACCGGTGCAAGGACTCGATCACCATTATTTCAACTTCATAGGTCACACGCACGCAAACACGTTCGGCCTGCACAGCGCGCAGCACGCCATGTAGACGCTCTGTCTGGTTTTTATTTATCTCTCATGTACATTTTGTGAATAAATACATTATTTCTCACTTAAATCTGACTTGCTTGACTTGTTTTACGCGTCGTGCGTAAAAATCACCAAAATCTTTCCACAACTACTTAGCAGAAAGCAAATAGACAAACATTTTATCAAATATGTTTTTAGATTTTTTTATTTATTTATCTAAAAATACAAATTTACAATGACTGAAGAACAGTTTGAGGTTTTGTTTATTCTGGGCTGCCAGGGGGCAGACCTGAGTCTGCTGGACGACAAAACCAAACGTTTCTTATAAATAAGATTGGTGTTTTTAAAAGTTTTCTTTGTTACAACTAAAGTTGTTTTTGCATGAAAACGTTTTAATTTCAATACACTCAGAGGTTTTGAGAAGGATATTTCCTCTGAACTTCAGCCAAGTGCTCTTTCTATACATTTAAGCAAATGAGGCTCACTGTTCAGTGGGATTAAACAGGGATGCTTTACATACGGAAGAAAACACCCTGTTAAAGCCTGCTTTTACAAAAAACAACTTCAAATTTCACAAATTTCTTGTGGATTCTGGAATAAAACAAAGCAGCATTTACCTCTAAATGATGTTTTAGGATTTTAATTATCTCTATTTCACCTCCAGTCATTAAAACAGACTCAGATGAAAAGAAGTTTGTTTTTTTGGCAAGCTGGTGCCGGCTATACGCGACCACAGCGTCTTAATAAACGTCTCTCAGGCTCCTTCTGTTTTTCTTTAAGGAGGCATAATTGTTTAAAGAAAAGAAAGAAAAAAAGGGGAAACTCCATGTTGTTTTTAAACCAAGGAGCTCCATTGTGGTGGATCTGAATGGGGAACAATCTCCGAGTCCTTGTGCTTCATCCTTGAGTGACTATGAAGAAAAATAACCACCAGCATGAAATCAAAGTTTCTACAGAGGAGAGCAAGAAAACCGCTTCCATGTGCCTTTAATTAAGAAGGTAACGCTGAAATTGAACTCAGGAATCTTTACCATGCTCAGGTTTTAGACTCTAAGAGGTAAAAGTCTCCAGACAGTTAGGATACATCATTCCTGGGTGGACGTCAGGACTGAGGGCTGATGGATAAGTCCACATTAACCGCCTGGATGGATGGATAAACCCACATTAACCAGTCTCTGACCTAAAAGACGAGCAAAAAGAGAGCAAATGAAAGACATGAAACACGCAGATGGAGAAGTGACAATACAATAAAGGCCTTTCAGAGAATCCTTGGATTCCTGGAGCCTCAATATTGGTTTAAATCCTGACTTTAAACAGGAAAAAAGGACTCGTGTTGAAAGATTTGGCCCCAGCGCGTCACATGAATAATAATAAATTTAGCAGGAATAAAAACAGACTCAAGAACATTTATTGTGATGTAAAAAGACCACAGTGGCAGAGCTTCAGCTGAAGAATGTTTATCTTTCGCATTAATATCACACGCTGAACATCAACAATCAGCTCTTTCAAGCAAAAATTATTCATCGCTGGCTTGAGTCTCAAAGCAACACAGTCAGACTCAGATCTGTTGCTTTAACTTTGATGTGAGTCGAGCTGAGCGAGTTTTAGAAACTGTTGCTACATCAGGGAGAAAGATTTGATAAATTCATCTTCAGGAAACATTTTGTCTTTGCATTTCTTAAAGGAGACATATTGTGACATTTTTCTTACGTTATATACGTCTTACGTCCTGTAGTCAATACAAAACATGTTTCTGAAGTTCTTTGCACTAAATCCCTCTCACGTAAAGGGATTTCAGCAGTTTTATTCTCCACATTTGCAGTACCTTCCAGAATGAGCCGTTTCAGGGCTCTGTCACTTTAAGAAAACAAGCTGATAAATGGCCACGCCCACCCATCTCCCACTCTGGCTGCTATAAGCTGAGAAGCTCTGATATCTGGGAGGGGCTCAGAGTAGATCCACTGTTCCTCCAGCAGCAAATGCCTAAGCCAGTGAGCTGTCCCTCCTAAAGTTTCAGGCATCATTTCACTCGTCCACCTTATAACCAAATGTACCAAGAAGAGTCAACAGCTCGGGGATACCAGAAGGGGGATCTGAAACATATAAAAGCATATCGTCTGCATAAAGAGAGACTTTATGAATAGATGCCAGATGTGAGATACCTCTGACACCTGGGTTCTGCCGTACGACGCTAGCAACCGCAAACAGGAGAGGAGACATGGGCATCCCACAGTTCAAATCAAAATAATGTGAAATAGTAATATTGGTGCAGACAGCTGCCAACGGAGAGGACCGTTTTATCCAGGATATAAGTTTGGGTCCAAATTTAAATCTCTTCAGAGTCCCACTCCACCTGATCAAACGCTTCTCAGCATCTAGGAGAGTACTACTTCATCAAGTTTTTGGTCAGGTGGAGCAGGCGTGTACAGCTCCAGTAATGATGTTTAATCCTCACGTAGACCATGGCGGCCTCTGGGTCGGTGAATATTTTATCCTTCCTGTCATGGGTGATACAAAGTCTCACCGGAAAGAGCAGGAAAATGCAAACATCCCAGTGACCTCGAAGAAGCTTCTTCATGCCTGTAAACGCAGCTCTAGCTCGGGCCACACTTGTCGGGGAAGACTGTAACCGATGCACCGTTGTAGCGAAGTTGGCCACAGGAACGTGCGCGAGTCAGAATCTCCATGCTTTGTTGATAATAGTGTAGCTTAGCAACAATGGATCGAGGTTTGTTACTCACCTGTTGGAGAGCTCGGTGGGATCGTTCTATTTTTGGTTCTGACTCCAATTGCAGCATTTCTTCCAGCATCTTAGCCACATTTATTGAAGAGCTAGGCCCTCAGGAATTCCAAGAATCCAGATATTGCATCTTCTTGACCTTCAAGATTCCTGCATGTAGCTTGAAGTTCCGTAATGTCCTTCTGCAGCTCCTCACTTTATGTGCTCCATCTGAACTAAATCTGAACTTTGAATACCAAAAAATGTTTTCACACTCCTTCACATTATTACGTGTCATGCAGGTTTTATACTAAGATCACATTTTATAGAGAAAATATGGTGTTTTAGTCATTTTGATCAAAGTTTGAAAATAATATGTGGAGTTGGACAAGATTGAACACATTCAGCGGGAAGAGAAAGAGATGATTCTCAGCTGCTACAACACCAAACTTTGGTTCAGTATTTGTAGAACGGACAGAATTTTAGCCATTTATGTTTAATGCTTTTCTTTTTCATCTAGTGGTGCAAACATGATTGCATGATGTGTAAAGGTGGAAGTATGGGAAGGTTTTGCTCAATATATGTAAAAGTGAGATTTTTCTAATTGTTGTTGGCAAAGCTCAGTGGCGGCCATCTTTAATTGAGTTGATTCCAAAGGTTAATTGATAAGAATCCAGTGATTACCTTCTGAGTTATATTAAACTATGTTTAGTAGTTGAACACACACACACACAAACATAAAGGTTTAAATTTCAAGGGTTTTTTCTTATTTTTTGCCCTATTTCTACCTTAAAGCTCCTGTTTTGGCCTCTGGGCCCATGTGAGTACCAACGTCTGGTTCAGCTAAGCTTCTCAAAGCTAAACGTCCTGCTGTTTGTACGTTAGAGTCGTCTGATGGGAGAAAAGCCACAGAAGCGCACAAGCTGTGGGAGATCCAACAGTCAGGGCCGGTTGGTAATCAAAGTGCCCTCGGTGGCATCGGATCTCCGCCAGCTCACCTCAGGATGGTCGCCTGATCTACAGGATGAAAAGACAAGAGGCTTGGAGATGGTGGGGGAAGGGTGAGTGTGTGTGTGTGTGTGTGTGTGTGGGGGGGGGGGGGGGGGGGGGGGGGGGTGTTAGGAGTGGGAGAAACAGAAACAGTGTGAGAGAAGAGAGTCTAAGTCTAACAGAAGGGGGAGAAGGGATGAAGATCATTCCCACAGCAGATAGCACTATCTCACAGGGTTTAAAGGGCCCCCTTTCTGTACACCCCTCCCCCCTCCCTCATCTCCCTCACCCAATAATACCAAAACTTGGCAGCCAACCCAGCCCATGAGCAACAGTTTCCCATCAGAGAGAGGGGTTAGCCATCCTACTGCCTTGGCACCAGCCGCGTCTGAAGAATGACGGCCACTGTAAGACGAGAGCAGACATGAATGGAGTCTGTTGATGGAGAAAGAAAAAAAAAACTAAACAAAAAAACAACCCAACACGTATCAATGCCCTTTGATTGTCTGGGAGTGCATCGCTGAGCTAAAAGTGACAACTGTTGCATCTTTTCAGGAAAAGGGTCATTGTGTCAGAAAACTCAAAACGATGCAGGAAAATAAAACGATGTTACCGTCCGGCTATGAATGTGAGTAAAACTGTTGGAAGAAGTAGTTGTTGCTGTTTCTGCCCCCCTGCTGAGGGATGACAGCTTCACCTTTCTGCACTTGGCACAACCCCGTGTGCTCACCAGCTATAGCACCGTCAGATTATGCAAATCCTTGGAGATGCTCTTTTCATCACTCCCACCTTTAAGAGCAAAGATATTTGAGCCGACCATGAATAGAGTAAGAAAAGAGGCAGCAGCAGAGCAGACAGGGGTCAAAGGCATCCCTAAAATAAATGTAATCATGATGAATACACTACAAAGTGTCCCACTGTGGAAACAACATGACAGTCACACTCTTTGCTGTTTTTTTTGTGTGTGATCTGAATAATCTGAGCATCGTGAAGAAACTGAGCATCATGGGAACCGCCCAACCAACGGAAACAAAAAAAAAAGCAAATCACAACCAACAAAAAGAAGAAACTCTTTGTTATTCATTGGACATGAAGAGCGAGCTTGTTAACCCACACAATTAAGGCATCATTTGCCAAGAGGGAGCGCAGGTCTTTGTTTTTAGGGGACAAAAGGTTGAGAGGGGGCATTTATGGACATGCTGCATGCTTCACGAGGGTGGGTTTGGTTATCTGACGTGCCACAACAAGAGGCACTTTTGTCACCAAACAGACAGTGTGACATCGGAAAGTGCTCAAGATAAATCAGGTCATTTTGCACGGTGGTTGGACAAAGAGCACCACACATACTAGTTCCTGTGTCTCCTCCAGGCTGATGTACAAAAACATGTGAGAAATGTCCCTGGATGTCTTCATGGAGGGGTAAAACGATTAAGAGCGTTTTTTATTTGGTTATATTTTACTTTATTTGATGTTTAAACATTTTTTTGAATGATTTGAATGTTCAGAAGTGAATTCAGAAAGATGCAAACCTGTCAGTGCTGCAAGTCTTCAAAACCCACAGCGTTTCATTTTTATTTATATATATTTAATTATATCTTCAAAATAAATTCCATTTATTTAGATTATTTTTATGTGGACTATTTAAACTTTTTCACATAAAAATAATTAATTAAAATAATAATAATAGTTTTTTGCAACTCTAAAACTTAATAAACAAACAGATCATTATGATGCTTGATTCAAAGTAAAACAAAATGGAATTATAACTTAACATAAAATCTTCATTTTGGACAAAGACGAGTGTCATATGAGTTGCAGGGTGCACGCAGAGGCTGGGGAAATGATTGCAAAAGTATTTTGTGGTGAAAATATGAAACAAGCAGACAAAAACCTAAACTTACAGGAAGCTGAGGTGCAGAGGGAGTCACGGGAACATGAGGAGAAGGGTGGTGCAGATGCAGAGCAGGTGTGAGTCATGACTCAGATCTAAGGGAAAACAGAAGACAGATTAAACAAAAGCAACAGAATGAGAATTAAAATAGGACCAGAACCAAATCACAACTCCATCACCACCATATTTACATGTTGATATTTCTATTCATGCTAGATTTTTAACGGCTTGGACCCAAAACGTCATCGTCTTTTATTTTATACACAGTAACTGAACAGTTTTAGGATATAATTCATATTAAAACACTTATTCATGCATATTTAATCCTCCATGTTGTGTCTTAATACAAGTGGAATGGTTTAACTTATAAAAGCGCTTTTTTTTATTTGACAAAAGTAGTAAAAAAATTTTAAATCTTAGCAGATAAATGAAAAAAATCAGCTGTGCAGCTCCTCATTTACCTGAAACCTTTTGCTGCTTTCATGATCTGATAAAGCTGCAAACATCTCCTGCTTTTACTTTTCATACAAGTCTCATTCTCCTTGAATCAATTCATCAGTTCCCCTCTCAGAACTGAAAGCAGTTCTCTCCTTTTCAGCTTCATCCTCACTCGTGAAGCTGCATTAAAGCTCCTTTAAAGAAGTCTTTATGTCGTGACCAGGGCCGCTCCATTCCTGTCATAAACTAACGCTCCAGTGACGCGTGGAGGATATGAAAACCGACACTGTGAATCAGGAGAAAGCAGCACGGAGCTCTTTGGGAAGCAGAAAGCCTGGATGTGTCTGACGTGCTCACGGCTGAGGCACCTGACAAACTTGACGCCCCTGTCGACTCTTTGCGGGGCCAAAATGAAAGGGTAAATAAAACCCAGAGGTCCTAATGTGCTCCCCGTGCGCTTGGCTGGACTCGTGAGGTACGCTTGCCTGTTTGACGGACGTTCCTCTGTGTTTCGCTGCTCCCGGGGGCCAGCACGGGGCCAGCGAGGGTGGACCCCAGGGCTCAAAAGGTCACCCTCTGAGGTCACAATGTTAGAAACCAGCTTAGAGAAAGAACTAGAGCAGAGCCGAGACTGGTACCCAGTCAGGCTGGAAGTGACTGTGTGCTCAGACTGAAAGAGGTCCACGCTTCAGGAAGAACGTTTAAAAGCTCAAATATTAATTCAGAGCAAAAAGAACAACCATCACAAACACAGAATACAAAACAGGAACCATTGTTATTGTAAATGTTGATTGTTTACGTGTCGATGTGCTGCAGCTATAGGTGAAGCAGTCCGACCTCAGCTGACCTCACCGTGACCTTCACAGCAGGGCTCCATGTTGGACACAGAGAACATGATGCAGCCATAAACCACAACAGTCACTCAGACAGAAGAAGGAAAAGACATCTTAGAAATGTTTGTGTCTGCAGCTCTGTGGTGTGTCCTGTACATGAGCCGTGGGAATGCACATCTGTAAATTTACACAAGACTTCAAATATCTGCACATCTGTAACTTTGCACAATATCTGCACATTTGCGCAACAAATTGCCATGACACTTGTACTCCTGCAGAGCCTCATTGCTCTGTTATCTTTTTATCCTGTTACATTTGAATTACTTCCTTATTAAATACTCTTAGATTGCTGAAGCCTTATAGACCCTGAAGTATAATCTCCTTCCATGGTGTCATAGCAAAGAATCTTGATTCCCAAACAACAAAAAACTATATTCTCTATTACTGATGATAATCATGTTTAACAACACATTTAATTATTAGTTCTTAATAGCTTCAATTTTGTCCTACAGCTGCTTACCATACATTTTAAAGTCCAGCGTTTGTTTTATTTCCTCTCTTTTTTAGCTCTAAAGCAAGGTTGTGTTGATTATGAACGGGTAGGAAAGTGTTTTTCGTAAAGTTTGATTTTAAGCCTTTTTGAGTTGATTTTTTTATTTGCTCACACACAACGTAAAAACTTTTAAAGGATGATCTCTAAACAGAAATTTATTTGAAATCCTTTAATTCTTCAATTTTAACAGAAGGATGCTCCAGAACTTCTCTGACCAGCATCACTCAGCTACTTTGCTAAGAATTTCCAGCAGATGCAGCTGAAAGCTTTGAGAAGTTATTACGGGTCATAAATATGAGAAACTGTCAGACAAGGTGCATCTGAAAAAAACCTTTTGCACTTCTAATCTCTGTTAATTTATGTTTACTGGGTTAAAATAATTGTGAATAAAGAAGACTGGAGTTGCAGGGATGGATTAAAACAACCACAGAACAGGCCGTGTTATGAGAAGACGCCGATAACTTTCTGAATGAACGTTTATGCCTCTCCTCCCGTCCTGAGATGGGAGACGAGAGGAGGAGACAAACACGATGCACATTTTACATTGAAAACTGTTATTGTTCCTCCTAATCTGGCCCACCATCTGAGAGAGAGAGAGAGAGAGAGAGAGAGAGAGAGAGAGAGAGAGAGAGAGAGAGAGAGAGAGAGAGAGATGAGCCTTAACGGGAGGACGACAGCCAACTTGGGGACAGGGGAGGCGAGGGGGAGGCGAGGGGGAGGCTTTACGCAGCGGATCAGTTGGGAAGTGTAGAATGGATGTTTCTTTTTCGCATTGGGAGAACTTTGTATTTGACTGTTGATTGTATCTGTCTTTCACTGGCTGATCCCTGTGGGCTGATGCCTCTATATGTGTCCATGTGTGTGTGTGTGTGTGTGTGTGTGTGGCAGAGAGAGAGAGCGCCACAGAGCAGGAGACTGGTGGTGGGATCTACGCTTCTTCTTTCCTACAGCTGCAGCTCAGCGGATTAGCCGTCATCCACAAGGCAACATTACACAAGTAGCCTTTGAACAAAAGTCATGGATACTATTAATGATATGGTAATCCGTAATGGAGCTACCTCCCAGTAGTGATTATACTGACATGGGAAGAATGTCCAAGAGTCCGGGACGCAACAACCCAAACAACACTGTGGCTATTGTTGCCAGCCCTGGTCTGAGGCCTGCACCTACATCCACATCTCCTCCTCCTCCTACACTCTCTCACACACACACACACACACACACACACACACACACACACACACACACACACACACACACACACACACACACACACACACACAAACTGCTCCCTGCTTTCTCGACACCCTTCCTTCCACACCGATCACCCAATGAATAAAAATGAAACCCCCCAAAAAATGGATGGACAGAGAGAGAGAGAAAGAGAGAGGGAGGGAGCAAAGGGCAAAAAAACAAAGTGTCTTGGATCAGCCAGGGATTTCTTCCTCTGTGGTTCCCACACACTGGCTGGGAGCTCCTCGCTCGCTCGCTCGCTCTTCCACAGCCGGTCCATCCTTTCTACTCACAGGCCAGAAAGAGAGAGAGACAGAGAGGACCACACAAACACTGAATGATTTCATGATTTAATCTTGGACGTCGTTGGTGGAAAGGATGAGAGTTGAGTCAGTGCTGCTCTTTTCATACCTCTTGGTGGGTGTGTTAGGGTGGAGGAGGGGGTGTTTGTTTGGCTGGGTCACAGCAAGAATGTTTAACCCAAAAGGACGTTTCTTTATTTGACGCAGTTCCTGTTTTGTCAGTCGACAATATAAGGCAGGTGTGCTCAATCCAGGTCCTGGGGGGACCAGTATCCAGCATGTTTTAGATGTTTCCCTGCTTCAACACACCTGATATCATTGAGCAGGTGGTTAGGGTGTTTTGTTGAAAAATGGGGGCGTCCTAGCTCAGCTCCCTCTTCACCACGGCAATCCTCTTATCAATCTCCTGCTCCATCTTTCCCTCATTAGTGGGGCGACGGTAGCAGAGGAGTTAAGCGCCCGCCCCATAACCAGAGGGTTGCAGGTTTGAGTCCTTGGGCAAGACACTTCACCTGCCTTGCTGGTGGTCGGAGGGACCGGTGGCGCCAGTGCTTGGCAGCCTCACCTCTGTCAGTGCACCTCAGGGCAGCTGTGGCTACATTGTAGCTCATAACCACCACTGTGTGAATGTGTGTGCGCTTGGGTGGATGATTGTTTGTATTGTAAAGTGCCTTGGGGGGTTGTTGAACCCTAGAAAGCACTATATCAAATACAGGCCAATTTACAATATGAATTTGTAAATTAAGAGACATGTAATAATAATGCTACCTGATCCTTATAGCACAACCCTTCTGGGGTCCACAGGTGCACAATTTGTTCAAACTGGGCCGCTCTCTTATTTCCTTTTCATGGAGGCTCTGTTTGAACTGGTATTTGTTTCAACCTTCACCTAGGACCAGTTTTGTCATGGGTGACCCTACCAGAGTGCCCTAGACAGCAAAGCTCTTATAGGATCATTACACACAAAATCCTCAAGGAGGAGAAAATGACGTGGATGACGCAGCCCTCTGCGTTTCATTGTTGGACAACCTTTAGCTGTTGCTGAGGAGGTTCTCAGACAAGTGAGTGGGATGAGGATGAGCATCTCCAAAGATGAGTGTCTCAGCGTTTTGTTCCCGGAAAAAGGAGTGAGACATTGGAAGGCAGATTAGGGCAGATGCTGAACCCTTTTGTTGTGATGAAGAGAGAGCTAAAAGTGAAGATGCTGATTTTCTGGTCGATCTACATTCCAATGCCCACCTACGGCCATGAGCTTTGGGTAACAACCAAAAGAACAAGATCCTAAATACAGGCGGGTAAAAATATTTCTCAGCAGGATCAGCCATAGGGATAAGGTGAGGAGCTCATACGGTCAGGAGGGACTCAGAATAGAGCTACTGCTCTTCCATGTTGAGAGAAGTCAACTGAGGTGGTTCCAGCATGTGGTTCAGATACCCGTGGATATCCCCCAGGGATGGAGATTAAGGCATGCCCTACCTGTTGGAGACCCTGGGGCCAGCCCAGGACATGCTACAGGAGTTAGCATGAAAACATTGGGATCCCACTGGGGGAGTTGGTGGAGATGACCAGTTAAGGCTAGTTTGTGCTTCCAAGCTTGGGCTGCTGCCTCCATGACCCAAACCCAGATAAGCAGAGGACAACTAATACCAATTGAGGAGTTAAGAATGCACACTAAACTAAAGCTCATAACTCAAATGGTTCAAGACTTTGTTTTTAAAGGTCAGCTTCACTGAAAAACCATTTCTGATTGTAATTGGTCACTCTGAGTTTTTCATGCAGGCTGAACATGAAAATAGTCTTCTACACCTATCTCCTGCATTAGCTTCTGAGAAAAAAGATGGTTAAACGCTAGCATTTGAAAATCCTGACATATCTATGTCACACTGTCACGTAACATTCATGGACTCACCCATCTTGACTCGCGACAGGAAGGCTGTTGTTGGTTTAGCGTCCAGGAAACAGCAGAGAACATCTCGGCTAGTAGAAGCTAAACTTTAGCATTAGCAACTCCACCACACAGCAGAACTCTTTCAGGCTTGTGTTATTTGTGGAGATAAAACATCAACGCTGCAAGCAGAGTCAGAGGTAGAGTCGCATTGCTGCTAGCCAATCAGAGGAGAGGAGGAGTCCAAATATCAGGAAATACCTGCCGTCTGAAGCTCAGCTGTGATGTGGCTCACTTCTAGTTCCTGCAAATGATGCACCGGTTGTTTTTTATGCCAATTTGAAATCATGCAGAACTCTATTGACTCTTTCCTCCCAGAAGATCATTAAGTATCTTGGTAGTAAGCACGGACATTTCTGTATGTTATCAAGAGATCCAAATGATGTGTGTGCATCTGTGCTACCTTGTACATTTTTAATAAGCCTTATTAAGATTAAATCAAAATTCAGTAAATTACTTTTTTTTACTAGTAATAAAATAGTCTCATTGCCATGTCGGAGTAAAAAGAAGTAGCCTTTTCTTCAGTCAAGATTTGGGGTAAAAAAGTCTCAAGAGGATGAGTTAAATCATGCAAATTCACAAACAACATTTAAAATGCCACTTCCCAGCCATTAGGCCGCCTCTGGATCAGTCCTTTTTACAACAGCTCTGTCCTTGCTTGACTGATATGTCAAAGTTGAGGACAAGACAGAAAGAAGAGAATGAGAATGCCACACAGGCACTGACACAGGGGATCAATCCGATTGGAATGATTTAGCATTTCTGTGTTTTAAATAAAAATGAGTGCGCTAGACGGTGGAGCGGTTTGATTAGGGGGATCCCTAAGTCCTCCGGGGCCTTCAGGGCTCTTTCTGTCTTCCTTCTCTGCCAGAAGAAAAGTCTTCTTTCTCTCTTTTCAGAGGTCCCTTGGTAGCCGGGCCTTTTTCCTCCCTGTTGGTATTACAAAATCCCCATTGAAAACAACCCTTGTCACCTGTCAGCTAAGCTAGGCTGCTTTGCTAGGTCTTTATCCTCTGCACATAAACTCACACATCCAGGGCTGACTCCCAGCCCCACCCCCAGCCCCCCCATTAATGCACATATCCCCTACATTCATAGTGATACAGAGACACAACCACAAATCCTAACTGCACACACACACGCCCACCCACTCACACAGCCCCACACACTAAACCACATGTCTGAGAGCTGTTACTCCAGCAGTTTAAAATTCATTACCCTGTTCGCTTTAAACCAGCGTCCACATCGGGACCGGACGCTCTCAGGCCCAGTGCATCGTGGGTCAAAATGCAGGGCTGAAAAGAACAAGTTAACGCTTTTTAAAGTTAACTTTATCTCTCAAAAGCCTCTCCTGTTTTTGAGGGCGTGCAATTATTGTAATGATGCTAAAATATACTTGCTCGCACATTCAAGGATCTGTGATGTTTTCATGTTTTACTAAATCAATATAAAATCGATATTGAACCTTTATTTTATGCTGTGGATTACAGGCAACAATAGTAAAGTTAAAAGTCAGACTGAAATCCATAGATCATTATCAAACACAATCACTTGTTAAGAAGAAAAATGAAGTAAATATAAAAACGATTTATTTATTGTAGGAACATTTGTGCAGAAATATCTTTAATTAGCTCTTTATATTTTTATAAAGGCCAGCAGCATAATGGCTGCAGCAGCTAGGTAATACTGTTTAAACTTAAACCAGTTTTATTTTCTATTTTTGTTGGAACTTGCGTCATGGGTCGGGATTATGTGTGTGTTTAGTTTAATGTTTTAGGTTCATTCCAGATTGATTGATCACCCTTCCCAGTGTATATAATCCTCACTTTTCTGATCCAAGTTGTTAGATCCTGTTGCTTCTTTTAGTTTTGAACGTTTTGTTTTTATCTAACATCCTTGTGAGTGGTTTTGTTCTCTGCCTCATCATCTTTTTATTTTATTACTAACATTTTATCTTTATGTATACATACATACATATGTATGTATGTATATATGTGTATATATATATATATGTATGTATGTATGTGTGTGTGTATATATATATGGTGTATTTTACTGAGCAAATCGAGGTTTTCTAAAATGATAATGAATCTGATGGGCTCTAAATGTGCTCACATGTTAGATTCAGTTTTTTAGAAATTAGATGATTTTGGCTATAGAAAAAGTAAAGAGTTATTGACCACAAATGTGGACGACTCGTGTAGCATAGTAAAACAAAACCTTGTTGAATGAAACATCTAAGCATAGCAACCTTCCACTATCCTGCATGGATGAAAAGTCTGGTCACTATTTCTTCATATTTACACAAAACATCTTGAGAAAATATTTTCTCAAGATAAGAATCTGATTATGGAGGGAAAATGAGTCGTTCTTATGCCACATCTAGTCATTTTAGTCAAAATTATTGTTGCGACAGATCTTGGATCTGCCACAGTAATGCATTGATCAGTGATGGATTATCTTGGACATTTTTAGTATAAATCAGTGAAGACTCCTGATTTCTTATTAAATTCCTTCTTAAATATCCCATTTATAGGGATTTTGAATTAATTTTACAAGAAAATAAGCTTTTTATAAGTTTAATGATGTATGATATTTCAGGGCCACAAATAAACTATTTCATAATAACAAAATGAATATAATATAAATTTCTAAATACATCCTTGCATGGTTTCTGGGGTGATGGTGATGTAAAGAAGTCATTCCTACTGCTTTTATTTGAACATCCAAGGTGAATTTCTGAAATTTTCTGTTATATAATTTTAGGTTTTCTGTGTTTCTAGTATTTCTGTGGTCTGGCATCAGGGAAGTTGACCTGATGAGTGAAAGCTTGAGGAACAGCTGAACAAATCAGAGCTTAAGTTCTGAGATGGACCGGAGCGGTTGAGTCATAGCAGAGGGTGGTCATCTGGTTTAGTCACTTAGCCACGGCCCAGGGCGCCCCGAGCAGCCGCCGCTCATTAACCCGCTGACAGAGACTCAGGACACAGAAGAGCACCACCCCACACGAGAGGTCAGAGGGTCAATCAGCTCGCTCTCCGGCCCTCAAACCAAGATGGATGCACAAACAGTGACTTAGCCCTCATTCAAAGGGTCAGTGATGCAGGTGCACGCACACACACACACACACACACACACACACATGGACGCACACACACACACACACACACACACACACACACACACACATGCACACACACACACACAGTGAAAACAAATTGATTTATCAGCTGCATTAAAGCCGTTTAAAACTAATCTGCTTTAAAGGATTTTAGATCATCTGAAATTTGGACAAAAAAATAACAGAATGAAGACATAAAGTTCCACTTTACTCGTTTTTGCTCCCATTTTTCATCAGCAATTGATTCTTTAATATATAAAACTGGAAACAGTCCCAGAAAAATTACTTCTGTTTAATTAATTTACACAGAGCAGAAATATAAACGCAACACTTCAGGTGTGTCATATCAAGGTGCTGATTAGACAGCATGAATAGCATTAGACTGGCCAGCAGTTTGATCACACACATACATGATGCCACAGATGTCGCAACTTTTGAGGGTGCATGCAATCACCTGCTGACTGCAGAAATGATTTTAAGAAAACATCAAGTCACCCTAAGCTGATAATTTAAGATCATGTTAAAAAAGGTTTAAATAAATGATTTTACACTTATTTATAACATTTGTTATCTAAGGCTATCTTCTGCCTTTTAGTGTTTTAATGAGAAGATTTTTAAAGCAAGAATGAAAACTCAAAACCTAAAATATGTTTTAAACCACTGCAGTGAAATACCAAATAATCCTGTATTTATACTGAACAACTGGTCTAAAGAGCCTGATTCCAGATTATGTCCTTTATGCTATGAGAATAACTCAATCAATAGACTCTGGTTTGTGAATTTGACTGAAATAACTGAGTTCTGAAGATTTTAGTGTTTTCAGTAACAAATGATGTGACTGAGCTAAACTAAAGTTTTGAATCAAATTTCATGACACATATATGCTTTGTTGCCATTGCTCTGAATTGTTGGGATTATTGCACAAGAAATGCAAAAGTTATAATCTGTGTGATTTGCATAAGAATTAATGGCTTCAGTATACACATCAGATTGTGTGAACCAAGATGGAAACATTTATGATTGCAGTTGCTTTGTTTTCACTCACTCAGTGGGATCTTGTTAGAGCTCATCCAACAATCAAGCTTCCTTTAATCTGGAAAGTGGACTGTGAGCTCAAACCTGTTTTATCCAATTTAGAGAAGATAATCTGTGATTTTAGTGATGCGTCACAGCTGTCTCCTCCTGTGGTCTAAACTCCTCCAACTCTCTTAATCACACATTTTAAATGTGTTTAATAATATTTTATCATTATAAACCTATTATTATATAATCTGACAAAGCATCGATGCAGATGGACCAATCAGGGATAAGCATTGGTTCCTAAGGAGATAATTAATTAAATAAATGCTTCAGTTTCAGGGATTTTCTACTTAATTAAAGCGCTATAATAACAGAACAATTCAAGTAATAATCACTGTCATGGGGATATACCCCTCAGTGTGTTTATCCACCTTGGCTGCATTTGGGTGGTGCTGCGACTGCAGGTGTGAAACGTCAGCTGTGTGATTCTGTCTTTCACTTGAACCCACACTGTGGGGCTTATGAAAACAGCCAATAACGTCTCCAAAAACCAGAGAAGAAACACTCAAATAATCCCACGAGCCCTGGTGGGCTGCCTTTGTTGTGGCCAGAGAAGCTCGTCGTGCCCACCTGATGAAACCTGAGGTCTGATAGTCAAGTTTAACTAAAATCAGAGGAATAAACAGCCACAATGAAGGTTTTTAAACCCCTGTTCCCCTCTACTCTGGTTTAAAAGGATCATTCAGAACATTTAAAATCCTATCAGTTGTCTATGGGAACAACCTCAGTCTGAAGAAAGAGATTAGTTCTGACCAGACAGATTAATTCAGTCACAAAACATTTCGAAGAACTCTATTCTTAAAGCCATACTATGCAACTTTTTCATATTTTTAAATCATTTTCTTGAGCCAGTATGTTCTAAAATGACCCTTTACAGGGTTAATGAAATGTCACTCAGACCCCCACCCGCCTCTGTGGCCAGAATACCGCACTTGCAACTTCAGAGTGGTAGTTCCTGCATGTTTTAGATCATTAACCCAGATGGTTTGTTTGATTTAGTGATGAACCGCTCCTGTAGACACTAATGAAAGCTGAGGAGACATTTCAGCAGTTAGATTAAGGTGTAACTAGATAAATTGCATTTCTTGCAGAAATACGTTTGAATGCTTTATTGCTGAATACAATAGCTGAAACTGCTGAATTGAAGCTAAAACTAAGCTTAATTGTCAAAATGTGCTGAATGTATTTGAAGTTTTAGGAGCAAAAATTGCTAAAAAGTTTTAAAAAGGCCAAAAAGTAAGTAGAGAATAGAGAAAAAAATCCTAAACAGCAGAAAACTGAAATCTCTTAACATAGTTTAAAAAACTGAGCAGCTAAAATGTTTAAACAGCTCATATTTGAGTACAAGTAGTTAAAGTTTCACAAATAGTTGAATTGTGAAGTTAGCAGGATATGCTGAATTTTGAAACTGATAGCTGAGTAGCTGAACTGAAATAAGCCGTTTTCTGCTGCGAAAATTTAGCGTAATTGTAAAAATGAGCTGAAAAGATTTAAAGATGTAGGAGCAAAAAATCACTAACAAGTGTAATAAAGCCAAATAAGTAAGTGGAGAAAAGAGAAAAGAAATCTAAACAGCAGAAAACTGCACTGTTAGCCCTTGTTGTAATTCCTATGGTGTATTACTGTAAAATCAACAGTAAAATACCATTAAACATGTTTGCAGTATAGTACTGTAATTTTCATGTCAATGTGAGTAAATTCAATGGCATCACATAGTTTTTATGGTATGTCACCATTTTAATGGAAACAGATGTAAAATACTGTACACTTCAGCCTTTGCTGTAATTCCCATGGTGTATTACTGTAAAATCAACAGTAAACTATCTCTAACATATGTTTGCAGTGTAGTACTGTAATTTTCATGTCAGTGTGAGTAAATTTAACAAAATCACATAGTCTTAACGGTATTTCACTGTTTTAATGGAAATAGATGTAAAATACTGCAGATATAACTATTGGGAATTATTCTGACATTATTCAGTCAACATCATTTGGATATCTTTGGTTTTTCACTGTAGACCTCAAAGAAATGACTCAAATCTTTCAGACTGCACTACAAAAACAATTCTTTGTGAAATCAGTAATATAGATAAACTACACTATGTACTATGATGTTAAACTAAAAGAGAATAAGCTACAATATAATGCATTTTTTAAATGAGCTACCATAATAATACATGTAGGAATTTCTTAAAACAAATTGGACATATTTTAATTATAGACTCATAAAAAAGATTAAAGACTTTAACTGAGCCTAAAGTCAAAAAATCCTTTCAGATTATCAAAATAACATCAATGCAAATCTATCAGTCCTGACTGTCTAAATATCAATGACCGATATCTGCCTAGTGCCATTTGTATAAATGTCATTGTTATCAGCAAACAGACATGATGCCAGTAATCCTTTAGAATTGTAATACATTTCAATTGAAATAATCCTGTGATGATGATTCAAATGAGGATCGATTCAAATCCTTGTTTTTTGTTTTAATTAACAACAAACTACAATTAATAGAAACTCAATTATTAGGTCGTCACATCTGGGGTTATGGTTTTGTTTCACTGAGAACCCCGATAAGTAGAGTTTACTTGAAACACCCGTTTATATAACTCAACATGTTAGCGTTACTGCATTACCAATTGAACCAAAATGTAGATTTTAACTGACACTGAGAGATGCTGGCTAACTCATGCCTCATGCACCATATGACTGCAGGTAGCCAGTGAGTGTTGAACACAAGGAGCTGAGACCAGTGAACCACCACTTTATTATGAACAGTGGAACAGCACAGTGGTCCCATTCCTTGGACCGCCCTCCTCACGTATGGTGCCACCATGACAACAACAAATAACTCCACCTTTGCAACACTCAACAAAGCAGTAACTAAGAACAACACAACCCCCCACAATAAACATGCATAAACACACCAAAATAGAACATAATACCTAAAAAGATGGCTACCCACAATGCATCTTGCCGACTGCAGCTTTTGCAGTGGGCGGGGTCATACCTTGTGAGGTAGGCAATGTGTGACAAACAGTAGAAATGTTAGCTTTAAAGAAACCACACCTTGAACCTTTTACAGTTCATAAAGACTTTCAGCCACTCCTCCTGCTGCAAGAAGCATATGGCTGCAGACCCGGAGACCGCAGGTTCACTCTTCTATTGCTTTTGAGACGGCGCCGCCCCTTTATAGCAATCCAAGATGGAGGACGATCAGAGTAAGTTATGAATGTGAAGCACATTATTTGTTTCATAACTCAAAATATCTTTTCTACCAAACTTTCAAAACTAAATGTAATCGTCGAGTTAAATTTGACAACAAAATGAACATTTTCTTGTGTTTAGTTTAAAGTGAGTGGATGCCTTTTATCACCACATGCAGACCAAGCAGCTTAGTGGAAATGACTGGTCTGTATCTATGGTCTGAACTAATTAGATTCACACTTTGACAAATTAAACAAAGAATTACATTAATTGTGGATGATGTGACAGAAAAGCTTATAGGCCAAATTTTTCATAAAAGTATGAAATTGTTCTTATTTCCTGAAAGAAATAAAACAGTTGGTTTCCTTTATGCTAAATGTTATTTTTATTACATACAAAGGCAAAAGTTAAAGAAAGGAGCTCTGTTGAAATGGTAGGTAAGGCTGTTAATGTAACTATAAACTGAATTGAGTTTGCTGTAGAACATTACAGTTAGTGTTATTCAAGTTTGTGGTTAATACCTTTTTTTTTCTCTGCAGACCCCCCCCCCCCCCCCCCCCCCCCC
>SSNS01000030.1:1969870-2024982 GCA_006937985.1 Aphyosemion australe | reverse complement strand
AGGAGAAATATTTTAAAACCTTTCCAAACTAGTTAACGCTACGACCACAATTTTTGGAGTACGTCCATAAATTATAGCTCAAAACGGAGGAAAATCCGTCAGCTTTCATCCAGCGCAAGTCTCATTTCCCTCGGTTCTACGGTTCTCTCAGGACACGGCCTGAAGTCGAGCAAAGTCTGTTTTTGGCCCTATTCTTTTGAATGGGGGGAGGAGGAGACGTTCCTGAACTTTCCAAAATCGTACCTCAAGTTTAACCTGTGATTGTAGAAAAACCGTAAAAGATATCAAGAAGCTGAAAAAATTTGAAATAGTTGAACGTCTTTTGAGTTTGTTAAAAGTTGAATGAAGTCTCTAGGTTGAAGTTAACCCTGGCAAGTAAGAGGTCAAAAAGATGAACGATTTTGTTCAAAATTGAGCGATTTTAAGCATTTTCCATTCATTTCAATGGGCTGAAAAATGGCAGAAAAAGCTGAATAAATCGGAAACGGTTGAAGATATCAATACCAAGAGATATAGCCGGAAAGAGCTGAACGAGCTGAACGGTTTGATACCAAACTTGCTGAAATAGCTGAAAAACTGTAGGAGGAGATACAGTTCAAAAGACGTACGGAATCTGAAAAATGGAGGAGGAGAAACTCAATACTTTGAATGCTTTACCAAGCATTCAAACTAAAAAAGACAAATGCACAGTGATGAGAGGAGTTTTACTTTTGGTCTCACTAACAGAACACTAGGGGGTGCTAAAAGCAAGCCAAAACTGCATACTATCCCTTTAAGCCAGGTTATTGATAATAAAATCATGTAATGTTTACAGAAGATCTGAAGATTTCAGAACTTTTATTTAATGTGAGTTGAAAGTGAAACCTTGAACTCAGAGGTAACCAACAGTCTCATGCTGGTGAGTTTAGACACCAGTATCAGTGGTTTTAACCCTGTCTGACATTCATAATCTCCATTCTATCTGAGCTGTCTCTCTTAGACAGCAGGGCAGCAGAGGAGTAAAAAGATGTTTGTCACAGTTGCTTCTTAACTGATAAAATCAGTGACTGTATAATTGGTGTATGAGTGGTGCGTGACGGTTGTGTGTGTGTGTGTGTGTGTGTGTGTGTGTGTGTGTGTTGGGAGGGAAAGGGGGACTAACTGTCTGACACCTGCAGCTCTTCACACTCAAAATGCAAATCCAGGCTCACCCCGCCCACTCCACGATCCCTCCCTTCATCTCTAGAGTCTGAGGTTACTGAGCAACGACTTTTACAAATCTGGACCACTGACGACTGTCAACCCGACTCTGATGGTCTCCTCTTTTAATAACTTGTGGGAAAAAGTCACCTCTGACATTATTTCAAAAGTCATAAAAGATCAAATTTTGTTTCCAAGAACTTCTGTGAGGGTTGGGGATTTTAATTATTTTGCAAATATTTTCCTCGTGTGCAGAATGATGCTTTTAGAATAAACACAAGATTGTTATTAAAACAACTGATGAAGTCAAGTCTGTCTGATTTAAACTGAACATGGTGAGAGTTTAACTTGACCAAAAGCAGGTGCAGGCACTGAGCTGCTGAGGAGAATGAGAAGAATTCCTGACTGGTCCTGAGGCTGCAGCCCTACAGCGGGGCCTGACCTCTGACCCCTCTGGTGAGAGCTACTTAGGACGTGGAACAAATAAAGTGGTGCATTAATTTTTATTGTGTGGAAAGTAAGAGCACCTGTTTAATTGGGTACCACATTTGCTCCCTGGGGAGACCAGTGATGCGCTGTGGCAGGACTTGGCTCTGCAGCGCCCCTCACTGACTAATTTAGGTAGTACACAATAACAAGCAGCAACAAATGGGTTCACTGAGTTGGGATGGAAATAATAATTAAAATAGATGTTCATTTTTGAGGTCATAATTTGTTTTTGAAAAAAAAAAAGCATCTACAAATATTTATATCTCATTAAAGTGAATAAAAATAAAACACCTACAACTCTATTAAATGTGCTGACCTGAATTATTTTCAGTAATATTTGTCCTAACGATAAAATTGGAATATAATAGCCCAGAAAAGGCATCATTTGAGTTGTTGTTAGAGCATGGGGAAAGACATTCTGGAACTTTGTGTTTGGACTTAAATCCTCACAGTGAAGGAGCGCCTCCAAGTGGCCGGAAGATGAAAATAACAGCCCAAAAGCAAAACATTTAGCTTTATTTCTCTCATTTCATTTTTAAAATAAAGTACAACTTCATTTTTTACATGTTATACATCAACAATCTTTTACATTACAAATGGTTTTTGTTTCAATTCAGTTCAAATTGTTTTATCAACCCTGAAGGGAAATTTACAGAGCCCATCAGGAGTCAGAGGAATTATTTTAAGGTTGGTATAATCCAAAACCGTGCCATTATCACAACACTTCCAAAAACTAAATCAACAAGAGACAAAACCAAGTTTGGTCTGTTTGATTCTTTTAAAAACACTTTTCATTACGATTGTCTCATGATTTTATGGGAATTTCAATAGAAATAATTTTATAATGAGTTATGCGTGATGATGCATGATTGAGCCTAATGATTTAGGGGGCTTTTGATGTTATAAAGTTAAGTTTTGAAAATTGTATTTATTCTTCTTACTAGAAACCAGAATTGTGTTTTGAATAGTTTGAGAGGAGCCAGTTGAGGTGGCTCTGGCTTCTGGTTAGGACACCTCCCTGTGGTTTTTCGGGCACGCCCAACCCAGGAAGAGACCTAAAGGAAGACCCAGGACACGCTGGAGGGGCTATATGTTTTTCATCTGGCCAGGGAACACCTTGGGATTCCCCTGGAGGAGCTGACCCAAGTGGCTGGGGAGAGGGAAGTCTGGGCCTTTCTGCTTAGGCTGCTGCCCCCGTGACCCAACTCTGGATAAGTGGAAGTTGATGGATGGATGGAAGATTATTCTGGCTCTTTCAAAAAATGTATTTAATAAAATAGTTTATTGTGTTTTACATGATAAGATTACAACATCATAAAAAAGTATTCTTTTGTTTTTTCCCCATCAGGAAGAGTAATCATCAGAAAAGTTTATTTTTTGGACTGTTGTTGTAATGTTACTAAATTGCCACCAGATGGTGATAGATATCCAGCAGAAGCATTGTCTAAAAACCAAAGAAGAAAAAGAGGCAGTCTTAGCATGTTAGCATATTATGGAATGGATCTGCACTATCTGCCCAGTGACTGCCGACGCAGAGGAAATAGCCTCTGTTGGAGATAACTACCTTGGCACACAGCGACTGATTATGAATCTGTGTGCATTACTAAAACAATGGAACAGATTACACACAGTTTACTAAACTGAGGAAAGGCCATGGGCCCCATGGCCACCCCTTGGGAGCGCCACTGGGAAGGGATTCTTATGACCTCAAAATAATTTCCCCACCTGACCCCTCAAGAGTTCCGTAGGTTTGGCTGAAGAGCTGCTGCAGAATTCTTGCAAATTGTTACTTAATTTCTGACAGTAAAAGTCATGATTTCAACTTTTCTCAAAGTTTACTGGTTATAATATGGATTTCATTTGTGTCTGTTTTATGTACATCATTGTGATATAAATACACAGGTCCATTAAAGTTCTAAGATATTAAAAAATTTACCTAATTTATCTGTAAATTTTTCACAGCCAGCCGTGTAAATTTAATTTGGAACATTCCTGCCGTCATACAGGAGGGAATGTGTCTGTAGTAGGACGTAATGTCCAGCGTCTTCAGAGGAACAGAACCGAGCCAACTCGGCGGGTTCACAACGCTGGATCACGCTGTACTATCTCGTTTCGTGGCAGCCCTCGAGTCACTCTGCCAGATTAAACATTTAACATTTAACAACAAAGCTGCAGAGCAACGCAACTTTGTACACTTCCATTACTAAATGAAAGTCTTGAAACCGTTTTTCTCACAGGTCTAAAATTAAATCATCCCCAAACCTGCTGGTAGGTTGAGAAAACTCTTAAACAAGTGTAAAAGTTGGACTCGTGTTTGAGCCTATAGTAAATATAAAGATTCACTCCCACATTTCTTATTTTACTTGGAAAAATGAAGTCAATCAGACATATTAATAATTACAAATTGGGGTTTAAAAGCAGCAGCTGCCACCTGAGATGCACTTTAACTCTTTTCTTCATTTTCTAGCCTCTGAAGTCTCTGCTGACCTCCCTGTTAGGGAGAAGAATGTCCACTGTAAGCAATCATCTAACTGTCATTGTAAATATTTTTGTCTTAAACATGATCAGATTCCACATAGTGTCCTTTAAATGTCCCCCGGTTAGGCCGCCCCGGCTCCTGGCTCCAGGAAAAAAAAAATGGCGCATGACTTGAACTCCAACCTCGGAAATTTATTCAGCCTCGTCTTTCTGTTTGACAAACTGCAGATCCATCATTCAAAATTCTCGCGATGAATGCCCCCCATATATAAGAACAGCTGGGGGTGCCTCGTCCACTTGGAGGGGCGTAGGGTTTCCTTGAGGATCTGTGGTTAATTTTGGATCAGCTGCACTAGAAACAGCCATGTCGGACGCGGTGGTTAGTTTTATGAAGGACTTTTTGGCCGGTGGTATCGCCGCTGCCATCTCCAAAACAGCTGTTGCTCCCATTGAGAGAGTCAAGCTGCTGCTGCAGGTAAAGAATTCGAACCAGCTGTTGGAGGCACCGCATTGACAGCTGCTTTGTGCGTGTGTGCGTAGTTTAATGGTCACAAATTTTTCTTAAAAGTCATTGATATTAAAGTTAAAATGGGATTTGCTTTAACAGAGAAAATGTCCAGCTGTACACTGAGAGTGCTCTTATGGTCTCGTGGGTAATGCCAAAGGACACGTGAGACGTCAGTGGGGGGATAGTTTTACGCACAGCTCTGTGAGTCAGTGGAAAGACCTCCTGATATGTGCCTACATAAAAATCGCCACAATACTCGATAAAGTTTAATGCTTTCTTGCTTAATTAATGCTTCTATGAGGAAATAGACCATTATGTAAAAGAGAACTGCTAAATTTAACTTTCATCACGTAATGTAATACACTGTGGAGTCTCAAGTGACTGGAGTGTGCTTTTGGAAAATGTGCAGCAAGGAAAAGTGTTTTCTTAACATCTTTATTTGAAAAAGCGTATTTTGTACAGCGTAAACATCTTATTCAATGTTTTTGAACAGGTGCAGCATGCCAGCAAGCAGATCACGGCTGAGATGCAATACAAAGGAATCATTGACTGTGTGGTCAGAATCCCAAAGGAACAGGGCTTCATCTCATTCTGGAGAGGCAACCTGGCCAACGTAATCCGTTACTTCCCCACCCAAGCCCTGAATTTCGCCTTCAAAGACAAGTACAAGAAGATCTTCCTCGGTGGCGTGGATCAAAAAACACAGTTCTGGCGTTACTTCGCTGGTAATCTGGCATCAGGCGGTGCTGCTGGTGCCACTTCGCTCTGTTTCGTATATCCCCTTGACTTCGCCAGAACGAGACTGGCTGCCGACATCGGAAAAGGCCTCGCTGAGAGAGAGTTCACCGGTCTTGGAAACTGTATCGCCAAGATCTTTAAAACCGACGGCCTCAAGGGTCTTTACCTGGGGTTCAACGTGTCCGTGCAGGGTATCATCATTTACAGAGCGGCTTACTTTGGATGCTTCGACACAGCTAAAGGTGTGCGCTGCTGTTGTACTTCGTCTACCTGATCCTCACGTTTTGCATGAGTGTTTTTGACCCAATCGCTCCTTTAAAACAGGCATGCTGCCAGATCCCAAGAACACACACATCATTGTCAGCTGGATGATTGCGCAGACCGTCACTGCCGCGGCAGGTCTGGTCTCATACCCCTTCGACACCGTAAGACGTCGTATGATGATGCAGTCAGGACGCAAAGGAGGTGAGCGTCTCTCGAGCCTCTGATTTTATTGATTTGGACACTGTTGACTTTACAAATGTCTCCATTCCCACAGCTGACATCATGTACAAGGGCACAATCGACTGCTGGAGGAAGATCCTCAAAGACGAGGGCTCACGAGCCTTCTTCAAGGGTGCCTGGTCCAACGTGATCAGAGGAATGGGCGGGGCTTTCGTGCTGGTTTTGTACGATGAAATCAAGAAGTTTTCATACTAAACTCACACTCTCAGTCCTTAAGGAAACCCTCCACTTTGTTTAAGTCTTATGTTTGTGATGCAGTGGCACCAGCCTGGTGAATCACAGTATGGGCACGTAGGCTACAACAGCCTGAGGAAAGTGGGTACCGAACCTGGGTTTGTGCCTCATCATCAGAAATGTGTGTATATATAAATGTATATCTTATCTACCATAAAGGCTGTCCTTCAGTGCAGCAGCAGGTGGAGATGATGCGGTGAGACAGATTATGATACAGGCCAAACCCTCCGTGCGTTACGTTTGTCAAGCAGCTGCTGAGGCCCATATGATGTGTAGTGTCCACTCTGACCCATGTATCACTCCTTAAACTTTAATTTATTAATAAAGATTTAGTCTATAAAACAGTTTCTGTTGTTTTTCTGACAAAATGACCTTCTGGACTTACCATGGGAGGAAAACGGCTCATGCACAGTAAGTATGCTGTCTTTTAAAATAGCAAAGCACCTAAATTCATTTTTGCCATTAAAAGAAATTTGTGATTTCAAATATATTTAAACATATAATTCACTGTTGTCGCCAGACATAAGTCCTGAGTTAGATGTTGGTAAACAGAGGCCTTCTTAGCTCTAGGTGAGCGGGGTGAACTTGGGTGTTTTGGATCCAGGTACAGGTGTGCTGCTGGAGCTTGTGTTGGTGAAGGATGATCTGGAGCTGCCTGGTCTGGGATGTGTAAACGCTGACAATAAAAAGAAAGAGAGATGCCCAAGACTTTGTTAGATCAACAGAAACATGACAAAGTATTTGTTTTATTTACAAAGAACAATATGACTGAGGTATTCGTTACTCTTGGTGCTTTATTTGAAGTATGATTCTCAAACGAAGCAGCAAAAAATAACATCAAAGAGAAAAATATGCTAAAAATAGGAGCAGCAAACCAGTTACTGATCTATAAATAAACGAATGTTTGAAGAGGCTACAGCTGCTCTCTTTTAGTTAATCAAATCTTTGCTGCCGTCTGGAAGCAGAGCTCAGACGTGACAAATCTGCTCCCTCAGTTTGAGAGGAATCCTGCTCAGAGCCACATGCTGACCTTCTTTGTGTACGCTGATTAAAAATGAACAAAAACAACACCAGACCGCTCCACAATCATAAGGTGTTAAGTTGTATACAAGGATTTCTGGTGTGCAGCTGCAGCTGGTTAGCGCTTTAGTGAGGTAGCAAGAATTTACATCAACTTTCAAACTTGCAAAACATAAAAACATATTACCATGATTGTAAAAGTGGTTTGTTAACAAATCTAGTTTTACCTGTGGATGTTCTACTGCTAGATCTCCCTCGGTTAGCACTGGGTCTGAAGCTGGGGCGCGATGAAGCAGCTGGACGTCTGGTGAGGCGCTGGTAGTCCGCCAGCTGTTCTGAACGTGACAGGCCGGGCGTGGGCTTCACAGACTCCAGTTTCTTTAAGACCAACTGGTTAAGTACAATAATAATAACTTAGATTTAAAAAAAACATGAGGTACATATGTGTAACATTATAAAATACAGGAAAAACCAAGTCCAACTCTAATAACCTAGTTACAGTTATACTGAAATTAATAATCATCATAGTTATTTTACTGTAATTACTTGTAGTTTTACTACCTTTCCCTACAAAGAAAGCACCTCTGTATCTGTTTAAAACATTAAAGTGTGCCAGTTCTATTGGGTTGTTAATCTTGTATTAAAAATCTGAAACTAGTCCTTTTATATATATATATTTTAATCTGGTTAGGTAACAGTTTTTAGGCTCTTTTAACCTTGAAAAGTTTTTCTTTGGACATTTGCTGCCTTTTAACACGAGTTAAATGGTCTTTACAAAAAAACAGACAATTAGTATTACATTTTAAATTGCCCGATCAGACACTTTGCTACCAGCATATTGTCACAAACACCCATAATTCAGTTGTGTTATTTTGAATACTTCTACAGTTTAATAAGATAAGCATAAAAAGTATGTTCCACTGGAAGAAGCTGATTTGAAAAGAGCCATCCATCACAAACTTGGTGTTCTGGTGTGTTTTATGTTCTACAAAAATGCAGAAACAGGACAAGTGGAGGACAAATGGAGAGAGAGAGCCTGAGAGATGCTTCGTCCATCAGTTCATCCATTTACTGCAATGTCATCAGAAATGGTCTCAGCAGGAAGGCAGATGTCAAAAGAGCCTTCTTAAAAATGGACAACTGAGAAAAATACGGACCTTTCTTAACCCAGACGAGATGCTTTATAAAGTAACAAAAGTCAAATGTGACATTTCTGCTTCAAACTGCATCAATATTGTGTCGTTTATATCAATGAGACTACAGTTTGGTTTACAAGACGTTTAAGGTCTTGTCAAACGTTGATAAGAAAATCTGCATAAAACAAACATTTTAAATAAAGATGTAGCAACGATCTCATTCTACACATTTAAAATATAATAATTAATATATGTAAAGCTAAATTCTGGCAGCAAAAACAACAGGATAGCACCAAACAGTCAGCGTTAAAAAGTTGTTATCCTGTATGTTCTGGTGTTGTGGACAACTGACTGGATTTGAGACTAGAGGTAAAAATGATTTAAAATCTGAATCTTAATTCACTCCCTTGGAAAACACAAAAGAAAGAAAAAGAAATCCATGACTGGTGCAGGAGGAACGACATGTGTGATGTTCTGGTGGGGATCACACAGCAGATTCAGTTACTTCTCACTAAGAATAGAGAAGGCAGAGGGGACTCCTGAGAAGACGCTGCTCAGAGACAGAACAGTTAGTGCTCAGAATCCCTAATCTGTACTAATGTTTACGAGGATTATCATCTCCTAGTCATTAAGGAGAAACTCAACTAACACATGAAACTGAAGGAAAGGGTGTTTGTTTTTGCAGCCGGTGACTAATCAAATAACCTTTTTCTGGTTACTAATACATTTCTTTGCTGATTTCTCTCTCTGTGTATTTATTTATTCCCAAGTAATAAAGTTAGATTAAAATATGAGGTGGAGTTCAAACATGAATCGTGTCATTCTGCAGCACTGCTCCGTGCCCCCCCACCTGCTGCTGTCTATATAAAGTTCATCAGTGTCAGGTTTCAGAGGGGCGTGCTCCCAGACGTTCACCAACAAAACCTAAATGATAAGTACTTTACACTGATTAGACATATTTACAGTATGGTCAGCTCGGTCTGGCCCTGCAGGCTCGGTGCATTCACATTGGTGTCGTCCATGCGTTGTTCGTGTGGAGCGAACAGCTTTTTTTGAGCCCTGCTTCCCAGCGATTTGTTTCATGCTGAGGCGACCCTACACACCCACCCGCTGAACTTATGTCACTCTCACGCCTACCTACGTAGTGAGAGCCTCTGATTGGCCTGGCGGTGTCTGTGTGAAGTGATGTCACAGAATAGCACCTGACCTAACCCAAATAAACAGCAGGCAACCAGGCATCTAGAGTTTGTTCCTCAAAAAGAGCCACAGCCAAAGTATAAAGGTACCTTGATGTCCTTCATTGTTTTTAACCGTCTTATCCCACTCGTCTCAACTGTCCGTGGCCACGCCCGCTTATGTTTACTAACATGTGGCATCTAAAAGTGTGACCACAGGCACTTTAGTGGAGCCCACTCATGTCCTCGACCACCTTCGTGTTCCTGAGAGGGCCGTGTAAACACAACATGGCCGCATGGGGGCAGGCTGTCCCCGCCCAGCCCAGACTGAGCTGACCATAGTGTAAAAAGGGATAAAACAACCACCCAACATTGAGCATAACACCCTTTTGCTGAGAGCTTTAATGGATGTTTTGGGTTTGTTACTCTAGAGCAGGTGTCACCAATTCATCCTGCTAGTTTTCTGTGTTTTCTGCTCTACCACACCTGAATGGAGTAATTTAATCCTCTCCTTACCTTGATTAACTCTGCACAGGCCTGTTAGTTACTCATTCATTTCAATCAGGTGTGTAGGAGCAAAGAAACAGCTAACATGTGCAGGATGGTAGCCCTCGAGGACTGGAGTCAGTGACCCCTGGTCTAGAGGTAAAACTAGTGAGGAACACTGGTTATGATGGCGACCCTGATCATATGAAACAACAAAACAGATTGAGTGTGTGCTCCCAGCTTAAACAGGACAAACTTTTAGCTACAGTAGAGCTACAGTAAATCTTTAATAGGACTTGACAAACAGGCCATATGTGCAATACATGAGATAAGAATATCCATTAAGATGTCACCAGATTAGATAGTGTTTTACTGGGGTACTCCTCACCATTACATACTGGGACTGTCCAACAAGAACTTGGCCCTTGTTAATGCTGAGATACTTTTTTGTGTGACTTTTTTAGAGAGGGTATGTGTACCACAGAACCATACACTCTAAATGTTCTGCTCATCCTTGCATGAGCCTCTAGCTATAATTGCCCATTGGTTAACGAAGGCAAAGTGATAAAAAAATACACAGCAGACATAACAGTATTCAAACGTCGTCCATTATCAAGAAGTCGGTGATGAGTCAGACTGTGGCCTGACAGAAACTACATCCATCTAACTGAAAGGTGCACAGGACAACCAGCAGTCTAAATAAGAAACACAAGGTGTACCAAGAAGACGCTGTAATGTGACTCAAATCTAACTTTCAGAAAAAAGGGGTGATACTGCGGTGCTTGGAGACAACAAACAGTGTAGAGATGATACTATAGCTCAGCATCAGGGCTGGGCGATATGGACTAAAATCAATATCACAGTACAGGAGTTAAATGGACGATAACTACATGCATGCACAAAAACAAAAGTTGTCCACTATGGGGCTGTCACGTGTATTACATTGAGTCACGTTGTCATGTGACTTAAGGTGGTACAGCTTCTTAAAGGGACATGAACGTCACCTACCTACACACATCTTTTCATTTATATTATTACTGAATTTATTGACATGGGAAAAATAATATCGGTTACAGTCATAAACAGGTACAAGTGAGTTTTTATCCATGTTGTCTACCTAGACTTTCACCTGTGTTTGTTTGACAGCCTCTAGTGATGTTGCATTATCACCTTAGCTGTTGCTAAGCTACAAATCCCCCTGCATTTATTCTGATCATATAGTACTCCACCACGGCTCCCTCTCTGCTCAGCTCTTCTCAATATATGGGTGCAGAGTTAACCCTCACCCCAATTTTTTGTCCCCCACACACAGACCTATTATTTGAGATCTACGCTAGAGCAGATCTCCTCTGAATTGTGATCTCTTACTTGTGCACCAAAAAAATAAAAATACCTGGAAAAAGAAATACTAGAAATTATTTGCTATTGTGAGGTTTAAGAGTATAAAAGTTTGGTACAAGTATTCATAGCAAATAAAATGAAGATCATATAGTTTAGAATTACCAAAAAGCAAAAAAAAAAAAAAGTAAAATTTGAGGGAAAAAAAACAATTTACATACTAGTAACATGTAACAAGAATGTGTGTGCAGTTCTTCAGTCTGAATAATGGCGACAATTTAGTCAGAGGATTTGACCAAAGCCACTCACCAGGTTCTCCCGTTCAATACGCTGCTGTTCCCGCTGCCTCCTAATTGCATTGTGTGCCATCTGAGTTACAGGAAAATTACTGGTGCAGGTTTTCTTCACTGGTGCTTTTCTTAATCTGGACGCAGAACCAGGGCTCGTCAGCTCCCGCAGAAGTCGACCATTCTCTCTCTCTATGCGCCGAACCTCATCGTTGCTAAAAGTGTAGTTCTTTCTGTTTCTCCATCCAGGATGGCAAAGGCCTTGTTTGGGTTTACATGAACTTTCCAAATTAAAGGAGCCTGATGAACGAAAAGCACATTTGTTATATTATCATATTCTCTAAGTAAAAAATGCGTTGTTTCTGTTTGACTATTGACAAGTGAACTGGTTGCTATGGGATTGTTTTACTAGAATATTTTTTAATAAATAAAAAGTAAATTTTTGCATTAAATTATAAAACTTGTTAAAGAGGTACTTCACTCAAATTTTAATATTTGCATTTGCACATTTGCAGTGGCCTCTAGTAGGAATGAATGCCTTATAAGTCATACTCTTGGGAAAAAGCTCCGGTGCGCCTGACCCAGGACAGAGAATTCAGCTGGAGGAGAAAGTAGCTTCAGACAACAGGATGTGGAGTCTTATTACCTGATATTCGCCTCAGATTAGCTAACAGCAACGTGACTCTACCACTGACTCCGTTTGATCTGCAGCGTTGATGTTTTATCTCCACCAACAACACAAGCCTGGAGGAGTTCTGCTGTGTGGTGGAGTTGCTAATGCTAATGGTTAGCTTCTACTAGCTGAGATGTTCTCTGCTGTTTGCTGGATGCTAAACCAACAACAACCTTCCCCACCGTGAGTCAAGATGGGTGAGTCCATGAATGTTAAGTGACAGTGTGACGTAGATCTGTCAGGCTTTTCAAATCCTATAGTTTCACCATCTATTTTCTATCAGAAATTAATGCAGGAAATAGGTGTAGGACACATTTTCCCATTCAGCCTGCATGAAAAACTGACGTGACTGATCATTTTTAAAAATAATTAAAAAATGACTTCACACCTCTTTAACAATATCTCTTTATTGGCATTATTTATATGTTAATCAGTACTCCTTAAGAGGAATATAAAAACTATGTGCTGTTTATTATTTTATCTTTCAGGAAAGAAAGATTGTTTATTGATGTGTGGTCTAAATCTAAACATGTCTCAGAGCATTTATTCATTACCCAAGAAAAAAAGCAACCAGGGAATAAAACACAAGCAAACATGATTAAACCAATGAGGAAAAGTTTACTCACGTTCATCCAAATCCTGATCTGAATCATCGTCGAGATGCATGCTTCCAAGTCCACTAGAGGGCACACTCTCCTGCTCCTGGTTCCTCTCCTCCATCTCAGTATAATTCAGATTTACTGACTGACATGGGCTCAGTTCAGGAGAGGAAAGGGGGCTCACATCTGTTACTGTGTCGTCTGACTCAACGAGACTCATCAGGATCCTGCTGATTCCACTCTGGTTCTTTTTACTGTGCAAAAAAAAGAGTGGTTTTAAGGGAGGCTGGGGGACCCTGGTTTACTTCTCTGAATGATGCAGCTCTACAAGTTAATAGGGAGGTGGATTTTGCAGGTGCTGGCTGTTTACATATATACATTCCTCTTTTTTAATTTTTTTGAGCTGACTCTGGCTCTTTTTGCTATCCTATTTGGGCTTTGGACTATTGTGCATTAGCTACTAAAGCCATTCATATTGCACACTGGGGTTTTTGGGTGTAGATTAGATTCACCCTTATGATCACTTTGCTCCATGTGTTTAGCCGCCTGCTGTTTGATTATTCTTTTCATCCTTGCAGATAGACATGAGCTTCCATGTTTTGCAGGAGCTGTTGGGTTCTGATTCTCAGCCTTCCATTTCTCTACATCTTATCTTCCATCTACTATTATTGCAATCACGGTCAAAATTGAGTGATTCAATTCAACGTCACGTTTGCTTATATACTGTATTCTGAGTTTTTCTATTTTCTACAAAAACAACAAAATGACCCAGTAGCTTTGCATATTTTTACAACTGAGTTCCTTCTTTTTAATAACCTAAAGTAGAAACGTGGGGATATCAGCTCGTTGGGGAAGTACGAGTATTGTGGGTCAGTTAAGATAAGAAAACAGCAAGGGTGAGCCTTTTAAGTTGGGTAGCATATCGTATATGTGCATACAGGTTAGACAGGGATATGAATGAGCAAAATGGTCTTCAGAGAAACGTAAAATCATCACAATTTCGCCTAGACCGAACAGTGATACAACGTGAAAAAACAACAAAATGAGGAAGGAAACACAACAGCTAGATAACGTTTATAACAATTTTAGTTAGCTAACTTTAGCTGCTCTCGGACATGAAGTAGTGTCTTACCTGAAGAAAGGAGGCACGGCAGTGTTTCACTTTATTTTTGGACTTGCTTCCGTAAAAGGGACATATTATGTTTTAAAACGCAGAAAGCAGTACCTAAACATTTCTCAAATCAAAACAACACGGGCAAAACAGCGCTTACCAACATCAATATGGCGCTGGTGGGCGCTACGATACGTCACTTCCTGGAAACGGTTGCTATGAGACCTCTCAACCGGTGAACAGGCATTGATTAAAAAAATGCTTCGTTGATGTCAGAGTAATTAAATGTTGTAACTCATATTATTAAAATAATAACTAAAACTATATAAATACAATTATTATTATTATTATTATTATTATTATTATTATTATTATTATTATTATCATCATCATCATTTTTGCAATTTGTAATTGAGATATTTTCAATGACAATTCAAATCAAATAACTTAAAAATAATTAAAATACACTATGTAGGATATTATTCAAGACCCCAAAAAGATTCTAAAAATAAAAACATGAAAAATACTAATTAGGACTAATTAAAATTGATTTTGAAATATTTAAATGCAACAGATTTCAAATTAAATCACTTTTCAAAGTACAAAATGTCTGAGAGAAAAAAGTGTGATACATGAAAGTATTCTCAAAGAAAGCATAGGTCTAGAGTAGAACTGTGTAGGTTGGATTAATTTCTGTGTAAAATTGTGATTTTGTGTTATAACTACTTTAAGTTTGGTGTTTGTTACACCAATAAACCACCGTGAATGAAATCCACATAATAAAAAGACCAAGCCTCTTTTTATCCTCTTATACTAATTTTATAGCTCAACTTTGCTGAGCAATCAGAGCCCACCCCTCCCCCCCTAAAAAAATAAATAAAACATTTGATCCTTGCAGGATTTTGAGTCATTCAAATTGACCTGCAACACAGGTCATATATTTAATCTTTGCAGATCTGTTACACAAGAATACCATGCATCTCCATTAACAAGAAAGGGGGATTATATCCGGCAACGCATCTCCTGAAATTACAATTTGTCATGGTTTTTCTCTTAAGTGCATTGCTAGACTAATAAGTGATGCTGATGTACTTAGAAAATAGCTCTCATGGGTCCTTATCATTTATCTGGTCAGAGAATGTGAAATGGGGGGAGAGGTGTTGTGTAGTATGCTTACACACGAAGGACGCCATGATCAGGAAATTAAAATAAACTATTAAAAATACAAATTTGTCATTTGTTATGTCTGCAAAGAGATCAATGACTACTTTTCAAGGATAAAAGAGTGTTCTTCAGTTCTACATGAAAGAATAACTATTTTCTAGGAGCAGCTGCATCAGTGCAATCAATGCAAATCTGGCTGCAGCTTATTCTAATAAATGGTTCTCAGAGTGGGAGCCAGGGTGGCTTAGCTGATTGGTCTTTACATGTTTCAGAACAACGATGAATGTAGCTTTTCTGCAAGAACCTCACAAGACGAAGATACTTGAAAGAATTAATGTTGCAGGTGGGATCAAATTGATTTTTATCATTTTAAAAACTGAACTGTGTTGAGTTTTCCCTTCAACTTTCTCATCATGACTAAGACATTTAATTAATTTATATCCTACAAAATGTGAGTCTCACTATTAATGAAAACGTGCAGTTTTGTATGAAAGTTTTATCAAGTTATCCAATGATTCAAAATTTTCTTGTGATCAAATTAAGCCAGTTAGCTACAATGCTCTATAAACATTCTTTATAGATGTTCCTTTGGTCTACCATCAGCTGCTTTCTCTAAACTCTAAATCCTAAAGTCTCCATGTGACCAAGAATCTGCAGGACACACACCTGGATGTCACTTATTAAAAATCTTGATGGTTTTAATGTTTTCTCATCTGTAACATTCAAACATCTGAGAAAGTAATAAAAGGAGAACTAAATACATGAAAATGACACAGCTCAGTTTATTTACTTCCTAATTGAACAGGATTAAACAATTACTGACTTAATGCATGCACCCCTTTGAATAAAAATGGGCTTTTCTGGTACATTTGAGTTTTATGGACTTAGTCCATAAAACACTGAATATAGAGTAATCTCAAATTACAGGGATTTCCCATCAACTAAATAAATAATTCCCAATATTATTTTTTGTTAAATGAGCTATAAATGAAAGTCTGTAGGTCAGATGAACCTCGGCCTCTGAGGTAAACACAGATTGTAATATGCAGTCTGATCCCAAAAATCAGGTCCTTTCCAGCCACACCAGCCCTGTAAGAGCAGAACGAGGTCAGCATTATGTAAAAATAAAACTATTAGACACTAACGTGGGCTCTGCTGGTGAGTTACCTTGTCAGTGATGACCTGCAGGTCTTCTGCTCCAGTGTAATGGGGATCTAGAATGAGATAGCGGATCTGCCCTGTGGTCTCGCTCCATGCCACACCCAGGATGGTGTGGGCCAAAACTCCACCACCTGAAACACATCACAAATAAAACCCTAGAACTAACTCTAAATCTATGCTTTTACAACATTTATGATGCATTCAAGGGCTGCACAGTGACACATTTAAATAAAAAAAAATCAGTTAATTAAACCAGTAAACCACCCATTAAAGCTACAATAGCAAATTTGGAAAACAAATTAGCTATTAGCTTAAAACATTTTTTTTCCCCATGCCTCTTAACAACGTTCTGTCATCGTGTAGTTATAAATATATTGTGGAGATTAAAGAAAATAATAATAATGATGTGGTTCTCTCGCATTTGTCCAAACACCTCCGCCAATAACACCTTTTAGAACGAAAGCAACTATTGGACCATCCGGTTGTCGGTCTAACTGAACCGCCGCACTTCCCTGCATCCTCCACTTATAACGCACTCGCGTACTTTGCATCAGAACACCACTGGTGTGAGAGGTTCTCTGCTCAATAATCTCAGAAAAGGAGAAACAGCCGGCTGCTACCACTTCAACTTTAGGACAAACTACCAGAGTCCCAAAAAGAAAAACACCATTTGAAGTCACAGACAACAAAAGACATGTGGACCTAGAAAACGGCGACTGGTGTTTTGCACTATCTCGTTTCCTCTGACATCACGGGTTTCCGGTTCTGACAGAAGCTTCTCAGGGAAAATATCCGAGGGGAGGGGTGAGTGTTCCATGACTGTGTTTGTTCAAAACCTAGCTTGTTTGGACAATTAAGTCTTTAAAATATACACACAAACACATATATACTGTATATGAATAAACAGCATAACGTGTGAATAATATTTATAAAACAACATGTTTTAGCTCTGTTGGACGGCTAGAGGTGTGCGTTCACAAATGAGGCGTAATCACAGAAGTAGGGAGAGGGCCTTTAGGTGCAGTACAATTTTTTCGCCTCTAGATGGTGCCCTCTGACAAAAAAAATCCAGATCTCTGATTTGATTGACATTTACAGTGTTTATGTTTTTAATGATTACATCTTATAATTTGAAGGAATTTATTTTGCTTAATTTATAAAAAAAAAAAAAAAAAGTTACAAACATTGGTTTTGGTTAAACACAATTTCAGTTGACTTAACCCTTGAAGTTTAATGAAATCAGAATGATTTATACCCAAAATGCTCAATATAGTGTTAAAATCAGCTCACCAATCATGACAGGGGTTCCTTCAGTAAGAAAGTGGTTTGCCAGTTCTCTGCCTTTGGATGCCAACTCAGATCCCTGACTGAACATACAGTTAATGTCAAGTTATTATAATAATAATAATAATAACAACAACAAAATCTCTGTTTTCTTTATGAATACCACCCTACCTCACAAACATAATTTTAGACGTGATCCCAAGCAGATGGTTCAGAACAGCCTGAACCTCAATGGATCCGATCCACTGGCGTGACCCCACAAAGGATGCCTGCTTGTCTCCAACATCCACTAAAGCCTGAAGAACATGAGCCAGTTAGAGACGGGCATCTTGGATGTCATTGTCATGACAATGTTCTGTGTTGTTATGGAGACTCTACCTGCTGGATCTCCTTGTGAGAGGGAAAGCAGCGCTCTACGTAACCTTGCTGCTGGTACCAGGAGCAGATTGTCTGCAGGGACCGATAAGCACAGCCCCAGCCATTGTCATCAGCACGGTCCTGCATGTAGTGGTGGTAGCTGTAGATACCCTGGACCAGGTACACCTTGATAAAGAAAAAAAATGTTTTTTTGAGTGAGAGCCTTGTCAATTTAAAAAGAATAAAGAAAGATGAGACTTTAATTTACCTTTCCATTATCCAGGTTAGGATGTGTGAGAACTGTGTGAGGGTTTCGCAGATACCCATCCTTGTAAGGCTCATTGGGAAAGTGGAAAGCATTGACTCTTCTAAAGTAAGGCCTGTCGTCTGGTAAATCAAATTGCTGGTGTAACTCCTGCTTGAACAAATGGTTTGCTTTAATGGACACAAAAGGTTAAAGGTTATGTCATTTAAAATCTAGGCACAAACCGTGGCTCATACCCTTCGTTGTGCCTCCAGTTCCCTATCAGGCACTCCTGCTGGGAACACCACTGTCACCAGTCCTTTTGGCTCCGGCAGGAGGAAGTGGATCGGCTCTGGAACATGTACTGTTGTCCCCTTGATGTGCTGCAGGGTCACCTTCTCCATCTCAAACAACTGTTGAGTTAGAGCCTCCAGGAGCTGCTCACATGCCCTGCCAGGACAAAAACAAACCCACATAAAAAAACATGCATATTTGAATCCCTTAAATCAGACTTAGTCAAAAGAAGACAAACTCTTTGATTGTGTTGTTGCAGCTGGTGCGCACAGCACAGTCCATGGGAAGAGTTGCTGACAGGAAGTTGGATTTCTGGACTGTTTTGCTGAGGACTGGTGCTGAGAGAGGGCCTGGCCTTGTCACCTCCATCATCAGGGAAAGGTTTAGGACATTCTAAACAACAAGACAGGACATTTCCAACCATCAAGGACAAAGACAAACATAACAATTAGGGCTAAAATAGTTAAGTTACTTGAGTTTTCATGGTTCTAATAAACATATTAATAGTGTCTATTTTCAATTTGTAGAATTTAAAATTTGTTAACACTTCATCTTGAACTTCGGGAAAAAAAACAGCACGTATACCACATGATTATAAGAAAATGAGAACTTTTATAAACCTCACATTCGATTCCTTATCAAAGCCAGTTAATTTAATGGAGAACAGACACTACAGCCACAGCTGTGGTGAAAATCACAGGCTTTCTTAGCTGAGGATTGCTGTTTCTGATGTTAACAGCAGATTGGTGTGGAAAGAAATGTTCTAGGATGAAGATGCTGTGTTGAACTCAAGCTAAAACCGCAAATTTAAAACTTATACTTACCGCAGAAATAACCTTTTTGCTTTTCTTTTTGGCAGATCTCCTCCCACCGGTTTCCTGCTCATCTGTTCTGAAATTAATAAGTGTGAAGATGTAAGGACTACACCAGACCAGAGCCACTGTTTTTACAGAGGGTGTCAATAAGATATGTTACAAAGACAAAAGGATTACTTACTGTACAAACTGAAATACATCTTCACATGGTGTATCTGGAGTTATTTCCTCATAAACACCTTTGTTTGGCCAAATAATAACAGAACTGCCACAGATGGAAAAAACACAGGATTGGGATTTCACCTGGGAACGAAGGCTCTGAAACGCTCTCGATATTGCCTTCAGCACAAGCTCTGCGGTGGAAAAACAAACATACAGTTTCCAACTTTTATGAAATGTCAATGATTTGATCACTGTTGGAGGTTACTGCTCTTTTTTTAAGTGCAATATAAAAATTTTGATCAGTCCTGTCCTACATAGGCACTCTAGCCTGAGTTTTGATCCTTCCATGCATGTGGGGAAAGATATAAAAGTGACACCAATTATGACTCCCTGATATAAAACATATTTTAGTATTTGTCTAGTCATGTGGAGAATAAAAGGTATGTATATATTATAGACCATATTATACAGCAAATAAGTTAATACTAAGAGTCTAACCAACTGTGCAGAAATGTCAGTGAACGCAACATAAACATGTCCCTGAGCATACCATCGGTGCTGTCTAACAGACACCTCAGCTCCAGCGGTCCTTTGACTCGAACAAAAGTCACCGAGTTGGACTCAACGAGTACCTGTGATAACACAAGACATTAGAGTAATTGATCAGAGAGCTAACAGTCTGTTTTTATTCACCATATTAATGATTTTGAATGTCTGCTGACGAGTCACTGTGAGCTGCTAGCAGCAACAGGAATAAAAAGCTAAATAAAGCTAAGTGGGGATTAGTTTCATTTAGTAATGTTTAAGCATACATACCATGATTAGGGCAACTTATGCAGAAAAAATGCTTATTTCGCTGTTGTTGACTACACACAGGAAGCTGACATGTCTTACTGATGAACGTGTCTCTGAACGCAGCTTTCTATTGGACCATTTTGACTCCGCCCATTAACGTTGCATTCACTACAGCTCGGAATTTTTATTATTTTTGCCTTAATTAACATTTTCATCCATTTTTCCCTGTTTGCAAGTTTTTTGTGTTTTTAACGCAGTCTTATAACAATTTATTAGAATTACAGTTTGCCTATATTGCATAAATGTTGACATTTATTGTAATATTATCATATAACAATAAAACAACAAAACACTATTTTTTATCAATGTGAATGAACTCTTTGGTAACAGCATAACCTATATGGAATTTTCACATTATTTATATAAAATATACTGTTATTAGAGAACAACATCTTTTCCTGTTTCTTCTTTTTTTGTTTTGTTTTTGTAAAATAAAATTTTTGCTTTAACACTAACACATTTCTGAGGAAAATGAGTTCACAGCAGTGCAGAAACTCTGAAGTTTAAAACCTTCAGTAGTTTTGTGAGTATTCTGGATGTCGGCTCACCTGTACAGGAATCAAATAAAGCATATAAAACCTGGGTATTCCCTGTTATTCCCACCTCATGCAACACTGGACAACAGACCAAATGCCACTTATTCCAGTTTTCTCATTTTAAATAGATTTTGTCAATATTTTACAGAGACTGAGAACAAGATAAAAATGGGTGTTTTGAAATTGTGTCACAATAAATGCACAGCCATGTGCTGAAACATGTTTCATGGCTGTAGCCTGTTTGCCTCTGGGTATTTATGGCAGTTGTGCGTGCTATAGACCAAGCAGAGTGGGTGGACAAAGGATTATAGCTGTCACACACATACAGGTGGTAGCGTTCAAGTTCACATCCACTTGTTTAACATTTTAATAGAAGTGCTTATGAGAATTACAGAAATCACTCCAGAAATAACCACAAAAAATGTAATATGAATAACTGATTAATAAATATACACATATCTGTTGAAAATAAATTATTTTGCGGTGTTTTATAATTTAAGTTTAAACCTTTTTGTTACTAACATATGAAATAATGTGAAATAAACAGAGTCGCAGGAAAGAGAGATAAATGGATGCCAGTGTGTTTAACTTAATGCTTCTGGGAAAAAATCCTGAAGAATTTGTTAGGATTTCTTGGAAAAAGGGTCTGTGAGCAGCAGACTGGATAAATAAAACAAACCCATATATCAGGTATGTTTATAACTAGGCTTTTGTGTAAAACAACTGGCTAATATACACATTAAACCACTACGTTGTATAACTGTGTCTCATGATCAATGCCTTGTTAAACAACTGGTATTTTGAAAATGTGGAACAAGGGAAGAAATGAAACATCTTCTCATATGATTTATTAGTGCATCAAAAGATCAACTTCTAATTTACAAGAGCACATGAATGAAAGAATGAACAGATTTACTTTAAGTATCTGTTAAAAGGTCTCAGTTAGCTCAAATCTTTCCGCTTGTTAAACTGAGTGCACCAATACACCACAGCCATGTGTGTGAAGCTTCTGCAGAATAATTGTGCTGCATGGGCAGGGTCTGTGATGAGGTGATCTTGTTCTGTTCACATCATGAACACACCATGAGCATCATCAGATTATGAAGATGTAGTGATAAAATATACAAAATGATTTAAACTAATGAAAATTGTCAATTAGTTTCCTAGAATTCATGCGTTTTTATTCTGTAAACCAAGGATTGTTAATTTTACTCCCAGCTAAGATAAAAGTACTTGAATGAATGTGTTTTTTTTCAGTGCATCACACACCCAAACTACCACCACCACAACAACAACCATCATCTTTGTCATGAATAACAAAAATTAGATTTGGTGCAAATTCAATTTCTCTGATGCTACGTTCACTTTCTTAGCAGCTGGACATAAAATGGATTTAAATGCATGATAATGGCCACCCACAGACCCCCCACCCCAGGACTAGATCTTCAAGATAAACAGACAAAGGTAAATGGGAATAAATAAATAACAATTCTAAACAAACAGTAAAATACTTTATATTTAAATAGAGAAACTTTCACCAAATTTTACAAAGTATACCTTTTATATTTTCTATAATAATGCTTATTCTAAAAAGACAAATGGATGATAGATCTGTAATTTGTGAATAGACATTAGGAGGCAGTCTAAATAGCAGAAATAAATAAACCCACTGCCTTTTATGCCCGCGTTTTAAAGGCATTTTGGTCAAACTTTGGGGAAAAAAAACTTTAGGAAAATTTTGCAGAATCAGTTTGCACTTGGGAGTATGTGTCTATGTGATTTTCAGCTACTATAACATCAAGTTGTAACCACATACCAAATACTATGGAAGCCCATTCCCACCACTCTGATAAAAAAAAAAATCTTGTATCTCATAATTATGAGATTCTATCTCATTATGTTGAGATGGCTAAGTCACAATAATGAGATAGTATCTCATAATTATGAGAAAGCAAGGATGTGATTATGAGATACAATTTTTATTTTTTTATCAGAGTGGCAGGAATGGGCTTCCATATAAACTGAGTTATAACCATTAGTTGTATTGGCTAAGGTTGATAAGCTGTGGTGGCTATCTTGAACAGGGTTGAATCATCAGTCGTAGATTCATAACCAGTGATTCTTTCTGGAGAGTTTCATTTTAATCCATCCTGTGTTTTGTGAGATATTTTGCTAGCAAACTCACACTGACACACAAAAAAAACATCACCTTATACCAAAAAACTTTTAGAATAGTGTTAAAAAGCAGTCCTCGTGTGAACCAGCACGTAGACAAAAACAAACTCCTGTCTTGTCTTTGTCCACCTTCTAAACTCCAGCTTTCCTTCACCTCTGAAACAGACCACAATACTTTCTGTCCCGATACGTGATTCACTGCCTGGGCCTGGCGCGGCGCGAAGAATGTTGTATGTATAATCATGACAAACGTCTCTGCTCATGCCAGCGCTGTTGCCGTTGTCTCCTTTGGGGTCTGGTGAGATGCAGCAACAGCAGCTGCCATCTTCGTCATCGCAGATGGGTCACCAAAAGACCTGCGGACGGACTCCAAGATATGCCTGAAAATACCTCTCTCTCCTGTTTCCCATCAGGCCTTTGGGAGGCAAATGCAAATGAGCTCATTTGCATTAATTTGCCTGATGTAGAGCACTGGTGGAGGAAGTGCTGAGTGTGTTCATCATGTGGAGGAAGTACATCTGAAGAAACATTAAAGCATTAGAAGCTTTTTAAAAATATACAATCTCCACATTAACCTGGTGTAATGAGCTGTCTTGCATCAGGTGCAAACATTAAATAATAAACAGGTGCACAGCAAAGTGAATTCTGTTAACATATTTTATCTCATGGATTTGCTCTAAGTGCTTCACGATGACAGAAAAGGAAGATTTCATTGAGTTTTGTAACTTTATTAAAAGGAGAGGACTATCCTATGACCTGGTTTTGTTTAGCACCTTTAATTTGAAAGGTTTCCCATCTAGTGAAAAATAGATGTTGATCTGCAGATATTTACCATTTCTGAGGCCTCCATCACACGTGTCGCTGAGGTAAAACAAATAAAAGCGTGATCCAATTAAACAAAATTGATTCAATTGTTTGAATTTATTGGAAAATTAGTATTCATTTAAATTATAAACAAAAAAATAACTCACTAACACATTTTTACATGAGTTAAATTTATGAGACCTCTGGACAAGAGTCTCACTATGCCCACATCACTGACTTACCTATATTTAGTTTTCATGAAAAACTTGAGATAATATAAGAACATAACTTTGGCTATTAAAATACCAAAACTGAATTGATTTGGGAAGCTCCAACTGGCCTGAAGACATGAAAGTTGTGTCCTTTTATCTCTGATTTCAAACATTATTGTGGTAGAACATATATTAACGTTTATTATATCATTTATTCTATAAATTTGAAGTGCAATTCCAAGCGCCAATGCTGATTAGAATTCCCTTCCAACCAGAGCGATTGAACTATTTCCCAAATAAAAACTCAACAAATCCAGATTTTTTTATTATTGCCATTCATGTTATGTTCAAGACGACTCAGAGTATAAATTATTGAGCGTTAAGGTTGATTTCTTCTTTTTATCTCCGTTGACTGGACAGATGTGAAAACGTACATTTGCTTGAGTGAAGGTTCAAACCTGCTTTGGTTATTTAGATAAAGTGATGGATTGTCTTTCAAAAGTCCACCAATGTTTTTCTCATCCACTCAGACTGAGTATTTAAATGTTTAATTTATCTGTTTCTGACTAAAACTGGAGATGCCTTTATCTTGTGGGAAAGTGATAAAAAAGAATCCTGGTGAAACAAGCTCCTTTCAGGCCAAAAAAGGTAAACGAGCTTCATCGTGGTCCTTGAATTCTATTTTTGATCACTTCAGACATTTTTGCTTAATGGACTCTAATTGCACAAATCTTTCAAAGGGTACTCCAACTCATTTATTTTGCCTGTGACATAATAACTCATCTGCTTGAGATGGCTGTGGAAACTCACGTCTGCTGTTAAAGGATAAATGGGCATTTTATTCATTCAAATGTGTTCATACATAGCAGCTCTTAATAAGTTTATTCATGATTTTTTTTATTCCAATATTTTTATAGAACTAAAAGTGTGCCAGCTCTATGCAAGCAAGCAAAATGAGAACATTCATACTAAGACACCAATAAGATGACATTTTCAGTACAGATGTCTTTATGTTGTTGCTTGAAGTTCCTTGCGTTCCTCTCCAGTGTCCGTTGGCGGCCGAATCTTGCTGTAGCAACCCCAAGCTACCGCCTGGCGCTGCCCATGATCCAGCTGAATGCAACAGCTTAACAAAACTTTGCAGAACTGAAAGAAAGAAGCAGCTGAGACAGGAAAATGCATGTGTGAAGCCATAAAACACTTTGGGGGTGTTTTTCATGAGGAAGTAACAATTAAACGGTCAAAAGCTCCAGAAAGCAGATTTTGCATGATATACGACATTAAAATAAAAGTCACATGAAGATTTCCAGTTGCGTAAATAGTAAAAAATAGTTCATAACTGTGAAACCTCCGCAGCTGAGGTAAACACAACAGAAAATAAACCACAGACCTACATGCAGCCATCTTTCTCCGTGCTTGTTATTGCATTGTTATGTTTTGTGGCTGGTAGAAAGTAGCAGGCAGCATTTTTTATCCATCTTTATTAAAGAACAAACATACATGGCATCTTAGTTCTAGCCATAGACATGAATATGTAGATGCACCATTGGGTACTGGAGAGCACAACAACATCGCCTCCATATTGAATGGGTTCCTCACTCTCCAAACCCAACTGCAGTTAACGCAGAGTCAGCAACTATGCCCGTTTTTTGTGCAGCCTACGGTTGCAACAACCGACGCACTATTAAAAACAGATCACGTGGGATTATTATTATCTTTTCTAGCCTACTTGTTGGGACTCTATATTTTAATTTATTATTTATTTTGTTTAATTATATTCATATTTTAATTATCATGCCATACCATATGTCTGATTTTGTGAAAAAGCATAATAAAATGTGTTTTTTTAGTTGAGTGAACACCATCCTCAGAAGAAATAAATGCACTGGGGGCGATTGGGGACCCATCCAAGATGGCGGCCTGCTGCTACACCAGCTCCAATAGGCAGTGCCAGTCCATGTCGCCTCTACGTATAAGATGTCAGTGTTTCTAGCAGCACTTCTAAGGAACTCCCTCTTAGCAACTCTATATATACTCACAGTGCTCTGCTGCCACCTAGTGTCAGAACATAACACGCGCAAACTGCCAAAATTACGAATGGTCTCCCAATTCTCTGGTCTTTTTGTGACCTCCTCATGGGACCATCTGCCTGGAACGCTATCGTTGCCGTTTTGCGTCTGAAACGCTCCCGGTGGGAAGGGAGCTTGCGGCTAAAATGCATCTAGGCTAAAATGCATCTATTGCGTTACGCGCTGCTGCTCACGCATCTAGTGGAAACCCAGGGTGATGGTTTGAGTCCAGTTTCTGCGCCTCATGGCCAGTGAAAACACACACATCTACATCTTCAGTTTTCCATTCATGCATTTGGTATCAGATGTTGGCTAAACTATAGCCTAATGAAAATGGGCAACACATTGTTTCACATTATTGCAAGAGACGTGCAAACAATAAAAAAATATATTAAAAAAATATGAACGTTTGACTCAAAAATTAATTTAGATAATGTGAGATTTTCTACACAAATCCCTCTAAAAGCAAATAAATAAATAGGTAAAAAATAACTAAACACTATGCAATAATGATTCAGAAATAAAACATCAACAGCAGGAAACTTCCAGATAAAAACATACATAAGGGTTACCTGTTTTCAGTCCAAAGGACAATCTGGAAGCAAGAAAAAAAAATCATTGCATGAAAGCAGTCGGTTGGAAATGATTTCTGTTGGCTGATAGGTTCCTCAGAAAGCCTCCACCAGCCCCTATTGCGCATGGATTGGCCTTCTGCTCTGTTTTCTCCAGTTTCTCATTGGCTTCTGTTAATGATAGTTCCCAGCCATCAGCTGTCCGCGCAGGTTTTCATTGAATATTGGATGTGCTCGCTGGGTTTGGTGCTGATCATTTGAATCGGCGCGTCGCTGCGAGCACGGAGGAGACCACGAGAGATGGATGGGTTTCTCCCGGCGACGCGCAGCTGCTCCACCACATCTGTCTCCCTCTGAGATGAGATAACAGACGACAGAAGAAGGAGAAGAAGCGAAGATGTTTTGCGCCAAGCTGAAAGAGCTGAAGCTATCCGGAGAGTGTCCATTCTCCAGCAGCGCCAAAAATAATAACGAGCTCGGAGACTTTGAGGAGCTCAAAGACGCAGCGGATTTGTCGCCAATTTCTAAAGACGTGCACGGAAAAATAAGTGAGGAGGATGTTCCTCGACAGAAAACAAGCAGAGGCAAAGTTAATCTGCACACGCTCGGGGACAGCATCCGAAAACTGGCATGTCCAGAGGTGAGTTGTAGATGCACGCGCCGCCGTGCACCTCATGCCTCCATTCTGCAGCATAAATGTAAGAATTTGTCATCTTCAGCAAATGTGATCTGTCGCATTTCTGCCACCAAAACGCGCAGACACCACATGCATTTAGCCTGCTTTTATGACACAAACTGAAGTTCTACCAGATGATGACCTTTAACTTTGCTGGACACTTTCTGATACAGTTTCAAAGGCTGCACACTGCCCTGCAGCGAATGATGACTGTAGCAGATCACAGCAGGGACTCTGAGAGGTAATTCTCCTTTTTTTCATTTTCAACAAACACAACAAAATAGAATAAAGCATCAAAACAGAGCATATTTCAGCAGCACTCCTAACACTGCATGTGTCTCTGTCAGGAATAATTACTGCTAAGAAGGCTGCAGGTCATTTGGCCTTCTGTTGAACAATACATCACAAATTTCTGCTGTCACTTTCACTACCACGCTGATACTAATGAGGATAAGAGTAATGAGGACACAGGCTCAAGCTGCTATGGATACCAGGAGGGGGAATAAAAGCAAATCTGCTAAAAGATGAGGAATTTAAACAAATACACACTCTATCTTCTTTTACCCCTTTGACCAGCAGCTCTGGCACATTTTAGTCTATATATCTTATGAAAACCTGCAAAAAATATGTGAATGTTTGAATAAAATGTACTTTATTGCCTCACGTTTATGTTACCTTAATATCAGTATTCTTATTTTACATTATTTGTATCTTTTTCTGTCTCTAATGAAGAAAAAAATGCAAAAAAGCACTATTTTCTTTTCCTTTTTTGTTTTTCTTTACAATAAAGGAAAATCACGACTAGTCCTTCCACGTTAATTCTAAACAAGCTGGAGAATCTTTTTGCTTTTCACAGTGTGCAAAAACAGAATTAATCTTGTGAAAAACATTCAAATTGCAGACATTATTTTTCATTTCCGCATTAAAAGATGTGTAAATGTTCACGTTTTGGTCTGACGTTTTATCTGAACATGCTTTTGTTGACTTTTCAGTCTAGAACCACGTTGTTCTCACGACCAGACCTGCAGGGATGAACCAGAACATTTATTAGAGATGATGAGCAGTTACTCCACCAAAACAGGTAATGGTTGCATAAAACACGTAACAGTTTTCTTTAGGGCGCTGGGTCAGCTTGTCCGATCTTTACCCGTTTCCCCAGGAATCTCGATGGAAGCTCTGAAAGTCGCTCTTGGCGAGGAGATCTTCAACATGTGCTACGAGGAGGACAGGCACATCTTGAGGGTGGTGGGGGGAGCTCTGCACGACTTCCTCAACAGTTTCAATGTCTTGTTGAAACAGAGCAGTGTGCAGCCCAGCCCCAGCAGAGACGATTGTGTAAACGAACCATCGGTGCTGTGCTTAGACAAAGATCCGGGTCTGCTCACTGTCTATTTCTTCAACCCCTGCACCACCACTGAGCTCTTCTTCCCTGGAGTCATCAAAGCTGCTGCCCGCCTGCTGTACCACACCACTGTGGATGTATTGAAGGATCCCCTCAACACTAAAGACAGCATCCTGCAGTCCAGCCCTCAGCCCAGTCTGCTGTACACAGTTGTAGTTAAAGAGACCAAAACTCTCAGCCCCAGTCCGCTGAGAGCTACCTCAGCTGGCACCCTCCCTACCTCTCTCTTCTCCACTATCTTCCCTTTCCACATAATACTCGACCCGGATCTGGTTCTGGTTCAGATAGGAAACGGGCTCAGGAAGAGGCTGACCAGGAAAGACGGTCAGAGACGATCTTCTACCTTCCAGGAACACTTCTCTATTGTCTCCCCACAGATCAAATGCACCTTTCAGGGTATTCTGACCATGCTAAACGCACAGTTTATCATTCGGATCAAACATGGAGTCTCCAGCGCCGATAACACAGGAACGGTAGGTACACACTCATATGTGGGGAAAAAAAAACCTTGAAAAGTGATGTTAGCGACTAATGAGGCAGAAAGGGTTCTCTTGTGATTATGTTGATATCAAACAGAGTGAGTTCGAAGGGAAAAACGTGGAACTGTTTACAAGCAGTCAGGCCTATTAGTGTTGTTCTTGAGCACACTTGGCCCGAGGTAGAGATCAACATTATACCCCCAGTGGAGATCTGAAGCGAAATGTCAAACCGTTTTAACCATGAAATGCACAGCCTTGCTATTTCTGCAAGAGTGTGCAGCAATCCCTGACAGGGAGAAAAAAAGCATGAATGAGTAAATGTGACAGTGGTGTAAAACAGGTAGGAACCAGCGAGTGGGTGAGAGAGCAGACGCTGCAGTGTCTTCCATCTGGAGTAAATAACGTGTTAGTGGCAGCCCCTTGTGCAAAAGGTATAGTGTCAGTGGAAGGGATGCGATTAGCATGAATTAGGCTGCAATTTAGGTACGCCAGAGAGTTCCAGCCTCATGAGAAGGTCTAACAAAAGAACCGGTTGATTAAAATCATCCGTATGAGACGTTTCAGATGAGATTAAAAGCAAAACTTCATCAGAAAACGGTGTCAGGGTGAAACAATAGATGCAGCTTCCAAAAATTAAATCTTTAGATAAATCAAAATTCCAGTCTAAATGAGCTCCTGATGGTGAAATGTAGCAGCATGATGCCTCACACACATCAGCGTCTTTGTATCTCCAGGTGAAAAGTTACTAAAAACGATGACAGAATTTATGGTCTAGACACCGTTAATGTCTGCTGTACCAGTCTGGATCATAGATAACGACGATCCATCCAGAGGCTGCGGAGGAAACAGCCTTTCAGCGTGGACTGACTGACCAACCAATTAATGACGCTGCCCTCAGCCGTGCTGCGGTGTGGCTAATAACAATGTTGAGAATGGTAGAACATTTCAGATTAGAGTATAAATAGACCATTTGGCTTAATTTACTGCAGCAGCAGCTTCATAAATAAAAATGATGGATTTCTTGTTTATATACATATTGTGTGTTTTAAAAACCATGGATGTGACTCAGAAAAAAATCCTTCAGCTAAAGAATTTTTGCAGAAGACATAATATCAAATTGCTGATAAGATAAGAATTTCTATTCTCACCATCTTTCTAATTGTTCTTTTAGCTCATGGACCTCAAAGGTCAGATGATTTATGTCTCAGAGTCAAACGCCATCTTGTTCCTGGGCTCTCCATGTGTGGACAAGCTGGAGGAGCTGACGGGCTGCGGCCTCTACCTGTCGGACATCCCGATTCATAACGCTTTGCGGGATGTGGTACTGGTAGGTGAGCAGGCCAAAGCCCAGGATGGTTTGAAGAAGAGGCTGGGCAAAGCCAAAGCGGCCCTGGAGCATGCTCACCAAGCCCTGGAGGAGGAGAAGAAGAAAACGGTGGACCTCCTTTTCTCTATCTTCCCGGGCACCGTGGCCCAGCAGCTGTGGCAGGGTGAAACGGTCCAGGCCAAGAAGTTCGATCAGGTCACGATGCTCTTCTCTGACTTGGTGGGCTTCACGGCTGTCTGTTCAGTCTGCACGCCGATGCAGGTCATCACCATGCTCAATGAGCTGTACACCAGGTTTGACCACCAGTGCGGAGAGCTTGATGTTTATAAGGTAGGCTCATGGGAGAGCGGGAAGTTTTCTATTGTCCTCAGAAACGACTGCATTGACATTTAATTATAAATTTAAAGAGAACATTTAGTGATTTAATCTCCTGGACATGAGCTTTTGTTTGGGGCATTTGATTCTCCCTAAACATTTTTATTCCTAAATTTGAAATTAAATGAAATTATTACAATAATATTTTTATTTTATGTCCATGAGAATAAGAATGGGTCTAAATTTAACCAAAGAAAAATTGCAGTGCAAGAGACCATGAAGTCCTATTTTCTAGAATAAAAAAATAAAAAAGATGAAAGAGCGTGTTTGCTGGCATTTTGTGTTTTCATAAAATATAGAAAGCACTTGAAGACAATAAACGTTTTAATTTTTACTCTATCAAGATGTTTTGTAGTTATGTTTCCATAGTTAATTCATGTATTCACGTAATATTCAATATTTTTATTTGTTGAGATGATCTGCTCTCACTGATAACTACATCAAGGCTCAAACCTTATTAAAAATAACACAAAACACATTTTAATAATTTCAAAAGTAACAATGTGTGGCTGTTTTCTGAATATAAGCACACATGTTCCATTTTTTATGAGCACTAAAATGTGTTTGGATTATTTATAAGTCTCTAAAGTCCTTTGCAGATTGAATTTTTATACAAAAATATTAAAACTGCAAAGCTTGACTATGAAAAGTCCTCACTGGTGGCTCAGCCAGCCATCACAGTGCCTGCCAAAGGCTGCTAATCTGCAGGGAGGTTGGAAAATGTAATCAAAGTGTCAGAAAAGCAAAACAGAAAGAGAAGCGCATTTGTCAAATGTCTCGTAAAACGACGGAGGCTTCTCCTGGACCCTGTTTCCACTCCTCATGGATGAGTCTAAAAATAGTGTCTCCTCGTCTCAGACGCTCAGCTAAGTGCTTTCCAGTCCAGATTTACCCAAATGGCCAATAGGAAAAGTAAAAAGGGAGAAAAAACACAACTTTTAAAGATGTATAAAGATTAAGTTCTATTACAGGTGTTCATAAATATGTTTATGGGGTTCTGTTTTACATTTAGTCTCTAACTGCTAGAAGATGTGAGATAATGGAAGAGATTTTGATGAATGTCCACTTGAAATCCATCATTTTGTTTAAGCGTCGCTGTCTTCTTGTCGCTGTGAGTTAATTTAAGAGTTTCGGGTGAAATAAAATGACGGACTTTAGTTTCTGAGCAGAAGCTCCTAACAACAGAGAGGCAACAGAAAGCTTCTGAGATGCACCAGTGTAGAAATCGTCTGAATGCTCTTCCTCTCTGTTCAGGTGGAGACCATTGGTGATGCCTATTGTGTAGCTGGTGGTTTGCACAAGGAGAGCGAAACTCACGCCGTTCAAATTGCACTCATGGCTATAAAGATGATGGAGCTCTCAGATGAAGTCATGACGCCAACTGGAGAACCAATACAGGTGAGGGGCAAGCATCAATTCCTGTTATGAAATCAGATGATGCAGCTTTTAGGGCTTTTTGGAGAGCTTTAAACGCCAGTAAACAAACAGAAAAACAATTAGACGTCACAAATTTGTATTTCATTCTTTTTGTGATGTGCATTTGTTTTATTTTGAAGATTTGTGATGAATTTTCAATCAGGAATATTTCTGACTTAGTAGTTAAAATACAGCATAAGAAATCATTTTATTTGCATTTCATTGGCTGGCATGCATCATTCTAATGAATGAACTGGTTTAATTTAAATGGTTTGAGGTAATTTGTTGCTTTGAATCATTCAAATATTAATTTAAACAGTTCAAAGATTTTATGTCAAATTTCTAATCAAGAAAGAATCAATTTGCCACAAATAAACTGAAACAGTTAAGACTGAGCTAGTTTTGGTTATTTAATTTATTAATGTTAAAAATTTTCATTTTTGTCCCCCAATCCTTTCTGCATTGCTCAGTTGTGTCAAATGTCTGTAATTTTTGATAACTATTCTTTAGATTTTTCAAAATATAGTAGGATACTAGCCTAGAATCTAGACCGTCATTTGCTGAAGCAAAATCATTTTGCGTTGCATGTCGGTCTAGCAACGCTCCATTAGAACCTCTGCAGCCCCGGCCAGTATTGTGGCTAGCCAATCACAGCGCGTTTATTTTGAAAAATGATGTATGCCCCGATTTGTAGTGGTCCAATCACAGTGCTTTATTGGTTTGGTGGGCCAATCACAGCACTCTGTTGGTGGGCGGGATGTTAGGGTGACTGAGCGAACTAAGATGCCAACGTCTCCGTAGCTGTCCAATCACAGCACTCTGTTGGTGGGCAGGATGTTACTGAATAAACAAAGATGGCGACGGCTCATTTGAAATGGCTTTGGCATCAACTTTGGACTATTTCACCTTGGGCTTTTCTTTGAGTCAAGAGCAGATAGAGGTACTTAGGTTTATTTAGAATAAGGATATATTTGCACCTTCTTTGATGGAGTATGGCGGACTGCCTCGTTGACTTGTTAGTTATCTAATAGCATGCGGAGACTGAAAGACAACCGTAGATCCCACCCCACGACTGAGATCCATCAATGGGCCGTGGCCAGACTATATATTCACATTTATAGGATGGCTTGCCAGGCTAGTAGGATACAAGAATTCCACTAAATCCCAGAATGGTGCCAGTTAGGATTGGGTCCTATTTCAAAGTAGGGATAGGCATATTTTAATGGTCCTTGGTTAAAATGTCCCCCATTAAACCAAATTATTGGCTGCAAAACCAAGACCAGACTCAAACAAGAGTGTTGTTAAGTTATTTATGATTGGTTGTCTGAGTTGGCTCTGTGACCGGTCGGTGACCTACAGATGGTTCTATGCCTCCTGCACAAAGTCAGCTGAGATTAACTCCAGCCTTCTCAAGACATAAACACAACTGATCCGAGGACTAAACATAAATTATGCATCCTTATTTTTACTTCAAAACAATAACATTTAAAGGTGTTTAATAGCCGTGTATGTCCATACAGATTAGTCTGGAATCTGGCAGTCCATCTACAGTTTCTAACAGGATCGCCTCTGGACACAATTGAACGAGCCCTAATCAATCACAACAACCAAATGTGTGAACAACGTGCATCAATAGTGGCCCTCTCTGCAGCCCCGCTGTATCTAACAACCTCATTTTAAATAAACATTTGTGGCTGGCCTGGGATAGACGAGACCTTTTAGAAATCTGTTTGAGCACATCAAACACAAGTTCTCAACACCCCCTTTTTTCCCAGGCTACATATTTAGCTGAAAAGCCTCTAAATGTCATCAAGGACATTTCTCTACTGGTTGCTATGAGCCTCCCTGAATCCCACTTAACATACCAAACACCTTGTTTCATGAGAATACTGATAAATAACCAAACTGATTTAAAAAAAAGTTCTAGAGATTGCAGCTTCTGAGATGCTTTCTCTGTTTACAATCGCAGAAGGGACTGATTCCAGCTTCATTCTTCTGCGAGGATGTGCCCTCAAACATGCAACCATGGTCTTTAATGTAACTCCCTAGGGTAGGGATGTGAACATCAGCTCGAGTTAAACCGGATGACCCTGACGTTATTAATCGCAGTAACTGACAGATTCAAATAGCTGTTTACATTCAGCGCTGCTGCTGTTAAAAGTCATCTGTGTTTAAAAGCTTCAGTTCTAACAAATGCGTTACACATTTGTCCTTGCATAATATTTGCAATGCTATGTTTTAAAAGGGTTTGCAAATTCTGCATTGCATTTAAGACTTGAGAGTGTTCAGATGCATTTTTGAGATTTTTATTTTTTTTATTTTTCCAGATGCGTATCGGCCTCCACAGTGGGTCAGTGCTGGCTGGCGTGGTTGGAGTCAAGATGCCTCGCTATTGCCTTTTTGGGAACAACGTCACGTTGGCTAACAAGTTTGAATCCTGCAGCCAACCGAGGAGAATCAACGTCAGCCCTACAACCCACAGGTGACTCCTCACTGCTGACGTTTTTTTATTGAAGGGCTGAAAAATATTATGTCATATCAGTTCTTAAGAGGTTGCTGTACAAGACGCAGGGAAAAAATTCTGAAGTGCTTATTAGCAGGAAACATAACTTTTAGAGGAGAACTGTGTTTTCTCTTGTGTCAAATAATTTGCCACATTGTTATTAGATTCGTGTTTTATTGGTGTGTTTTTTTTGTTCCTAGACTGCTGAAAGGTCGCCCGGAGTTTGTCTTTGTTCCCAGGAGCAGACAGGAGCTTCCGCCCAACTTCCCAGAAGACATCCCTGGTGTTTGTTACTTTTTGGAGGCGGCCTTCAAAACTTCCAATCTGACTAAGAAATGAAGCCAAACTTCAACAAGTCCAGAAAATGTTAGATATGAAAAAAAAATGATAACTTGTCGAATAATTACAGTGCAGCTGTACTCCATGGTTTGATTGAGTTTGTTTCATTGTCTACAAGTTAAAAAATTCAGCTGCTGAATTACAAAGATGTCAGTTTGTTGTCAAACGTGCCGTCTCTGTATTATCTATTTGTACAGTTGTAGTAGAGAGAAACTCACTTCATTTCTTCCAGAATGAGTCATCTCTGCAATTTGATATCTCTGTGCTTTCACTCCTCGCTTCCACCAGAGATCTAGACTGTCAAGGAAAGACTTCAGGACTGTTTTGTTCTTTTTAACAAATGTGCAAAATACACGAGACACAGAAATTGTTGCCAAAAAATAAAATAAAATAAAAAAGCACACAAATTTTTAAAACTAACGAAAGAATCTTACAAAGTGTTACATATTTTCTTTTTATATATAAAACATAATTATATTTGTTATTAAAAAGTCATGAAGCACATGACATGATGCTTTGGATGTGAGCTAAACAGGTTCATAAATGTGTAAATGCATAAAAACCCAGAAAAGGTACCTGCTAAAGCACCTTGCCCTGATTGTAGAGAAGTGATGAATAAATAAACAACCAAAAACAAAGGTTATTTTAGAGTGAGGAATTAAACTTTAATTATATAAATGCAGAGCAGACTGAGGTGCCTTATGGGAAATGTCATAGATATGCCAACTGTCTGTTTTCAAATGTATGTTTTTGTGTTTCATAATCAATATAGATTAATATTAGTTAAAAATATTTCAATATTGTCTGATTAACATTTCTCACACAAGCATAATAATTATAATAGTAATAATAATAAAACAAGCATTTATTTGAAGGTTTGTTGACACTGTTTTTCTTGCCATTATTATAAGTTATATGCTTTTTCTTTTCTTATTCTGTGCATCATTACCATATTTATTTAATGAGTTTCACAAAACGTCTTTCTACACAGAAGAAATATGACACAACAAAACTGCAATGAATGTATTACATCACTCATAATGATGTGCTTTGATCATTATTGTAATGTAATCAAAGTGCAATAAATATTGTCATGAACTGACTTGACTCTTCTGCAGGATGTATTGCCATAACAACCCTTTTTGCTTAATATATAAACCACTTTAATTTAATTTTAAGAAAATTCTTTGGTTTATCTTTATATATTTTTATTAAAAATGCTAAATTTTTGTTCACATACTTTATGTAATTGAATGCCACCACAATTTCGAACAATTTTATATAAATAATATATTTCAACAGTTTATAAAAACACAAGTCTAAAAAAAATATATTTTTATTTTTTTTAAGATTTTTACAGATTAGATTAGAAGAGGATGACTAGCCTTTGTAGGACAACAGTAGTTTCACTCTCATTGGTCGCGATATAACTACGTCATTACGCAGGCGACCCGCTATTGGACAAATCATCCGTCGGTCACGCGCGTGTAGAAACAGATGGGATGGACACCGAGACGCTCAGCATCCGTACCAAACGAAGGTTTTGCCTGATTCTACCGTTTTAATCGAAAAATAAAGACGAAGACAAGCTCTGCTCATCATGGTACGTATCAAATAAGCTATGAGAAGTTTCTGTTTCCTATGAGTGGTGATAAAATAGCATGTTTTGTAGTCCGCTTTTTGCGTTTGACATTTCCTGTTACTCAGCCTTTATGAAAATGATTCGCATTACAGTGAAGCTTTTACATATGGACACAAATACACGCAGAAAGAAGACAAATATACAACGTCGTATTTACCTGGGGTTGTTATGTTTAAGGGGAACTGTGACTGCATGAAATAGCATTAATGTTGCTGAATGTTTCCCTTATAATTAACAGTATGGCTTCGTGAATCACGCCTTGGAGCTCCTCGTTTTAAGGAATTACGGCCCTGAAGTGTGGGAAGATATCAAGTGAGTTCTGCAGGTGTAAAATGTTTAGTGTGTGTGTATGTGTGTGTGTGTGTGTGTGTGTGTGTGTGTGTGTGTGTGTGTGTGTGTGTGTGTACTCAGATTTAGATAATTTACCTTTACAATAACTTCAGTCTTGATTTTATTATTATTACAGTGCCTGGACACAGTAATTAACATTACTGTAAATAGTTATTAATGTCTCTTGTCTATACAATTAAATTCATGTGTAAAAATTGTACATTTATAGATAAGCAAAATAATTCCTATCAGTATTGATTTAGTTGAAAATGGCCTTGAAAGGAATGTTTTTTCAACTGAAAACAGCTATTTGCTTCTAATGAAAGCCTGTTTTTTAAACTGCTTGTTACCAATCTTGACTTTTTGTAGGCTGAATGAATGAATGACTGTTTATTTTGATTGTGCATTGCTATTCTATTCATATCATGAATAGATGGGGTAACTGAAATCAGAATGGGCTGAAACCAAATCTTATTTGTGCCTAACCCACATATTACATTGATCTAAACTTAAAAGACAGTTAAACAGTAAAAATGGTAAAATTGAAATAAAACAGTAAAAAGAAATTATTTACATGTTTACAATATTTCCATGTTTGTTAGATGTGTAGATATGATCAATATAATAATCAAGTCTAGCTTAAACCACATTAGTAACGGTTATGTGTTGAAAGTCTTGTTTTTTTTGTGGTCTTTTTTGTGATCTGAGAGTAAAAATAAACTTTTGTATTGTTTGTTTGTAAAGTTTTGCTTTCAACATAATCAATAAAGTTTTCTGATTGAATTTTAGCATGTTTGACCTGATGAACAATTAGTTCACATTTTTTCCTAAACCTATGGCTAAGAGGACGTGAAAAGTTTTTTGTGTCTTCCTATGGATGTAAATAAGAGTTTAGATTATATTTCAGCATGTTTATGTATTTGGCTCCAGCTGAGTTTATTTTTCATCTGTAGTGCTAACTGACCTAGACTTGACCCGATCTAAAAAAAGAAAGTAAGAGATGCAGCAGCTGCCTTGTGTAAATGTTTTCAAAGTGGTCATTCTTCAGCTACATAAAACAATCCTGCACTAAAGGGTTACGTATTATGCCTCCAAATTTAACTCACTCTTATTTAATGCTCAATTTAAAAAAGTTGTTTTTTTCTCATTGTTATGTAAAAGTTTTATGAAGAGAGTCATTCGAACCGAATAAATGAACTGAATTCGTTCTTTGATTACAAACCATTGCAAAGGCTTGGTATGTTTTTACAGCTGTTTCCCATTCTGATAAAACTGATCAGGACTGTAAAACATTTCAGTTTTTTTTTAAGATAAACAGCATCAGTCTCAGCTTTAGACAGCCTCGCTGTCTTTCCTGACAAATTAGGTGGTTTGTCTGGTAGTGAATGGTTAGACATCCACTTTAGGTACTTGTCAAAGTATGTGGAGTAGATCTAAACCACACAATCACTCCAAAGCTTTATGGGAACCTTTTCATTCTACCGTATAAATCAAGAAAACACACCTACTGGTTATAGTTTTTTATACACATCTAATTCTGCTTTATTAAATAAAAGTCTTGATTTACTGAGCGTCTCTTCGTTTGCAGGAGGGAGGCTCAGCTTGATATTGAAGGTCAGTTCTTGGTTAGAATCATTTATGAAGACGCCAAAACGTATGATCTAGTCGCAGCTGCAAGTAAAGTTCTCAGTAAGTGATGGTGTCTTGTTTTCAGTCACTTAAAATTATGGATGGTGTCAAAATAAAACAACAAATTTACAGTCTGGCGTTGAAATATTGGTGTGTTTTTTTTTGTATTTCAGAGGTTAATGCAGGAGACATCTTGCAGTTGTTTGGAAAAATGTTTTTTGAATTTTGCCAAGAGTCTGGGTATGACACCATACTGCGTGTGCTGGGCTCAAACGTTCGTGAGTTCCTGCAGGTAGGCTCTTTCTTCTTAGTGTGTAGAAGATTATGTTAACATAAATGGATCATGTTATCAAACTAGATAACTCATACTAACCTTAAGCTTTTTAAAAACATGTTTTGAGGTGTGATTGTGTTTCACTGAGACTGAATCAGCAGTTTGATTTTCAGATTTTCAGCTCTAATTGAACAACTGTTCAAGATGTTGTTTGAAGTTACTTTAAAAGGCAAACTATTTGCTTAGATGGAAGGTGTTGCTACTTTTCCTTACACGTAGTACACAGTATGTGCGCTGCACACGTGCAAGCCGCTCACTCACGGGTGTGCTGCTCCCTGCTCTGTGCCACTGACTGTGCAGAAGCAGAGCGACATGTGCTTACTGGGGGGGTAGAAATGCTGCAGCAGCACTGCAATGTAGGAAAAAGTTCCTAAATCAGCCAACACATTCTCTGTTTGTGATGCGCTGAAGCCTGATGTTCTTTGTTCTTTGATACATATTTAAACGTTTATGAACCAAAATGTAAAATCTTACTTCAGGTTTATAAAGTACTCAGGCCTCACCTTGATGGTCCTTTATATGTTTTTAGAACATCATTCTTTATTGATAGCAATGTCTTGTGCATGGGAAAAGACAGGTTTTTGTTCCTCTAGCCCAAGTATTAGCTGGCACTTGTCTATTAATGGGGAAGTACAGTAGTTGTACTTGATGTGTACTGATTTTAAACATACTTCTAATTGTAATGATAATTATGGTCGTTTTAATGAATGAAATATAAGCTTTAAAGGAGCAATATGTAAGAATTCTACAGTGAAATAATCACAAAACAGTCTAATGTCTCAATTATGTTGGAAGGAAGGTTACATTGAAACAGATTTTCTTTTCAGTCAGATGGGGGGTTGTTAGTTTTCTCCTTTATAAAAATCAGAAGGACGTAGTTCCTGTTTACAATCTGAGTTTGTGAGGTTTCGGAGTCTGCAGAGAGCTAACGCTGCTGTGCCAGAGTTTGTAATTCGACTTCGACAGGCAAAAAGCTCCAGAGTTGTTTAAAGAACCAAAGCCAGTAAACAGGAGCGACCCAGAAGTTATTTCTTGTACTTATAATAAGCCACGGCATCCTTTTGTTTTACTCTAATATCTGGTGAAGCAAGCTAGAGGCTAACGTGCTAACAATGCTTGTCAGTCGTGGCTTTTTACTTCCTTTATTGAGTCGTTCCAAAACTATGACAGCAAGACGAAAACCAACCACACTTCCTCCATTCCTGAAGACATATTACCGTAATAAGTGTAGTAAGGGCTCCCTACAGTAAAACACCCATGAGTGCTAACACCAGACATTACAATGTATTTATCTACTTATCAACTTACTGTGTATGACTCGTCTTTGCTTGTCATCTAGAATCTTCTGGCGCTGATCTGTAACTGGCAACAGCCATGAAATTCGCGGAACGGCCGTGAGAAAGTAACTTTTTGCTTCGAAAAATGGACTGCAGTAACCAAATTTGACCACAGGATGTCATACTTCCTTCATTCTTACATATTGCACCTTTAAATCTTATGCAGAATTTGTTTGTCAACCCTTTTGTAAATTAGAAATAGGAAAAGTTATAAAAACATTTTATATTACCTCTATTTTCTAGTTACATACACAAACATGTTTCTGTGTAGGAAATAACACATTTTCTTCATATAGTTTTGTAATAAATCCACTTTTTATACCTTTTCGTATTACTTCAAAACTAGCTGCACTTCAGTCATAAGCAACTTTCTTGTGATTGGTTGTATTTATCCTTTAATCTCAATTTACAGAATCTGGATGCTCTGCACGATCACCTGGGCACCATTTATCCCGGGATGAGGGCGCCCTCGTTTCGCTGCACCGACGCAGAAAAAGGCAACAACCTGATCCTTCACTACTACTCAGAGAGAGAAGGCTTGCAGGACATCGTGATTGGCATCATTAAAACTGTTGCTCAACAAATCCACGGAACAGAGATAGAGATGAAGGTCGGCCTTGTTATTTTGCTCCCTCTTTGTGCTCGCTGAAACCCACAGCGCTAATGGTTTCGTCTGTTGCTGCTGAAGAGCGAAGATGACTTAAAGCTTTATGGGGCAACGTTCAGTGAAGCCTTAAAGTGTAATGCTTTGTTTCAGAGTGTGACAATTCATGCCTTAGATGTGAAGATTAAACAACAGACCCCCACAAATATCCCTGGAGAAACGCTGTGATAAATACAGCTCAGGTTTGGGCTAATGCCTGTGAGTCAGAGGATGTTTTTAGATCTAAGTTATAGGTCTCTAGCTGGAGGCTGACAGCCTTTTCATGAGGGGGGGTACTTTTCCTCCTCACTTCTAGCCTAACTTTGTTTAACTGTGGCTCAATAAGATCACCGAAGTGCTGCAGGTTTATTACGGTATTAATCCAACCCTGCTAATCAAATTGGGACTAAAGCAGATGCGGTTAAATATTTCCTGTTAGTATTTTTAATGTTCAGCCTATAAGCCGTGGCCAGTGATCCACATCCATCATCACAGCTCGTTATTCTCTCCACACGAGTGTTTGGAAGGACTTTTCTCTGTATTGTAACCGTGACATTTTCTCCCGGCCCTAATCACGTTGCACAGACAAGGATAATATTTTTCAACAGTTGTGTGCGTAATGAAAGAACAGAAAATGGCAGACGCTCCAAATGTGACACCCAATTTTCTGAAAATATTAGCCACTGTTGCTGTGGCAACAGGGAGCAGAGACAGGAGCTTGACGTCAGCAGGCCGTATGCTCATAAACCTACAGAATCCCATTTGTTACCCTCCTAATGCAATACAGAGAGCATGAGATTAATGCAATTATTATTAGCTTATTAATGATAATTATAGTGTTGGGCTTGGATATTTAATTACAGACGTCTTATTGGTGCCATCCTGTGCTAAATTTGACCTAATTTGATTTATTAATAAAGTGCTAATCATAAAAACCTATCAAATGTCTTGACTTGACGCAGATGATCCAGCCTAAAAGTGAAGAGTGTGACCACATCAAGTTCCTGATTGAGGAGAAGGACTCGGAGGAGGAGGCGTTCTACGAGGATCTCGATGGTTTTGAGGAGAACGGCACTCAGGAGACTCGGATCAGCCCGTACACGTTCTGCAAGGCCTTCCCGTTTCACCTCATGTTTGACAAAGACCTGATGCTCACGCAGTGCGGCAACGCCATTTACCGAGTCCTGCCGCAGGTGTGCATTTGCATCTGATCATTTCATAGTCTTTCAAAGTCAGGAATCAGACATTTATAAAGTCAGCGCATCAGGATGTTTTAGATAAGCTGATGCAACATTTAACAGAATAAAATGTTGCTGTGTTTTTTCCAGCTCCAGCCTGGAACCTGCATCCTCCCTTCGGTCTTTTCTCTGGTCCGTCCTCACATTGACTTCAGTTTTCATGGCATCCTTTCCCACATCAACACTGTGTTTGTCCTACGAAGCAAGGTAGATATTACATAAACATTATCAGTTCCATCATGAAAAAGCTAAAAAAAGTAATGTTTTGCTTAAAGATACTATTTTTAGACAGAAATTATAATGATAAACAAGCCCAAAATAATTAAAACATTCTTTTTTGTCTTTTCTGTGTTGTTTTCTTTTATTAGTCATTTGATGCATTGAATTTACTGTGTTCAAACTTTGCTCAGTCGGCTTAAAGCAGGTCTTTCAAAGGTTACACAACCTCTTTAATGCTGAATACTTAAAGAGAATATTTCAGATAACACAAGTGACTCTATAATTGGAAATGTTTAATTAAGAGTTCTGACCCAAGGTTCCCTCCTGTTGAGGCTGGCTGCACTGAGGTGGATCAGGAGTGAGAAAAAGCTCTTTAATTTTAGGAACACTAGCCCATATAACAAATACACAATGAAATCAAGCATAAAATGAACACCAAGGCTTTTGAAGCACAAGGAATGTGGCACACGAGGATAAGTTTTGTCGGTGGGTTTCCAGCCATCTTCAACTTCAATGAAAAAACATTTTAATTATGATTTCTGATTATAATGGGTCACTCTGAGTTTTTCATGCTGGCTGAACATGAAAATATTCTCCTGCATTAGCTTCTGATAGGAAATGGACGGGGAAATGCTAGGAATTGAAAAGCCTGACAGATCTACGCCACACTGTCACTTAACCTTCATGGACTCACCCATCTTGACTGGCGTCAAGGAAACAGCAGGGAACGTCTCGACTAGAAGCTAACCGTTAGCATTAGCAACTCCACACGGCAAGCTCCTCCAGGCTTGTGTTATTTGTGGAGATAAAACGTCAACGTTGCAAAGCAAACAGAGTCAGTGGTACAGTCCAGTTGCTGTTAGCCAATCAGAGGCGAGATGTCCAAATGTCAGGAAATAAGACTCCAAAACCTGCTGTCTGAAGCTCAGCTCTTATCTGGCTCACTTCTAGTTCCTGAAACAGGCGCACCAGAGCTTTTTTTTGTCAGAGTACGACTTATAAGATATTCATTCCTACTAGAGACCACTACAAACTTAACGATAAAATCAACTACAAAGCTGCCCTGAAAGTGTGCTTTGAGGTAAAAGGCCGTTAAAGGGATAGAAGCTAAAACTGTTTCAGGAAGTGGGACTACTGTGGAGATTTCTACAACTCTGACAAAAGCCAGAAAATCTTTTTTAGAATTATAAATAATGCAAAGCCAGTCCAGGGAGGTTACAAATTAAATATATAGCAGCTAAACTGGGTATAATAGACCCACTTAAATATTGATAAGGTCATGAATCTTTTTAGAAGAGATTAGTTGTTTTTATTTATGCTGTTAATTCAGTTAAACTGTAAAAATGTTTGGATTTAGAGAGAAAGGACAACTTAAAGTACTGAAATGTATTTATAGAAATGTCATAAAGCATAGAGGAAATATATTAATGTTTAGTAGAATGCTGAACCACTTGGAAAATTTACCAAAAAAGTAGAAATGTAACCAACGACACAATAAACTAAAACAAGTGCACTGCTTTGATCCTCATAGCGCTAGCACACGTTAGCTGTGACACTGGTGGTGTAGCTTACAATTATTATGTATTTTTACACGCCTAAAATCTAAAACGATTTCCCCAGAAGGATTGACGGTGTTGGTGGTTTTGAAGGAGATTTAGAAAAGAACACACAGCATGATGAAATATTCATAAGTGTGATGTATTCCTGACAGGAGGGCCTGCTTAATGTGGAGACTGTAGAGAATGAGGACGAGCTGACGGGGGTGGAGATCAGCTGTCTGAGACTGAAAGGGCAGATGATTTATTTGCCCGAGGCTGAGAACATCCTTTTCCTTTGCTCGCCCAGGTAAGCCCGCTGAGCGGTGTGTTTACGACAGGAGCAATGACTCAACGTGCAAAAACAACGGCTCTCATTCACACACCAGTTAGAGGGAACTTCATTTATTTTAATCTGAAATTCCAATTAGGTGATCTACAGAAATAAAACAGAACATTTTAAAAATAAAATGGAGTTCAAGGACACTTGCTCAGATCTTTCTAGCAGTTAAATAAGAAACAGGACAACATATTCACTGACCCCACTGATTACCTAAATAGCATGTTAATAAGGGTCTAAATCAGGCTGCACTTTGAGCAGCAGCAGTAAAAACAGTTTATTGGAGATTATTTTTAGAAGCACATTAATTAAGTACAGCCCAGCTCTTAATCTGCCAGTATTTATGTAGCATTTATGATTTCACAGCATCAGAAAATTGACACTAATGAGGGGAAATTACGGAGCCGCTGGAGGAGATACTGCAAAAAAAATACGAATTAAAATCTCTTTTTTTGGCATTAGAGTGTGCATAAGAAAGTACCTCAAAGTTTCCGATGTGCACAAGAAATGTTGCTCGGGCTCACGGAATTTTATCTTGTGCAAAAGGGAGAATATTGTGTTGCACACAAGATGATCCTCTCCGCAACCAATAAGTAAATGTTCTTAAATTCAGACGGCTAGAGAAAATGATGTATCTAACCCCCAAAAACTCATTAAAGATCTAATTATTTCTCCACACATGGACTTAAAACTATGCAAGCATAGAAATATTGCATAAAAGAACCCCCTCCCCATTGGGGCTCTACAGAAAAAGCAACCCACCAATGTTTTTTGATGACTAAATAAAGCTTAGGATGACAACTTTTCATTATTTTTACTAATTTACAAAAAAAAATGTTTTTGTCCAACATTAAAACGTCTCTCAGATTTACAATAATTATGAATTGGGATGAAAATATGACTTGGTGAGATTAAGATGAAACAAGTCTGACCTGCAATATGGAGTCAGTGTGGCTTATATGCAACTATTAAGAAGAAATTGAAACATTTAGGTAAAAAACAGAATAAATGGCCTTATTCTAAACTTCCCCCTTCACATTTTGACCCTTAGTATTTAGATATGACGCTTTATGATTCACATCCTGCAAAAGCTTCTGTTCTCTTTCATACATAAACATTTTATTCTTTATCCTTCCTTCCTGCAATATAATTAACAAAATGCTGCTGGTATGACATTTTATGGCACATTTTTATGATGAAGCATGCAGAAGAAAGACTGTTGTGAGGGTAAAGAGCATTTGTGGAATATTCTCTACTGTAAACACAAAGGCAGCAATAAAACAGCTGACACAACTCCTGACATTTACTAAAAAACAAATATGTTTATTATATTTTTCATATTTGTGCTCACTTCAGTGTGAAATTGTCTGAAAGTAAAGCCTAATTTTCACCATGTGCTCTTTTCTGTCTGGGACCTTCAGTCTCTTGAATTTGTGCAGCAGCAAAATGAATTATGAATTTGTTCTTGAATGCGCAGCGAATAAGGATGTGTGCCGTGAGTCAGTGGTGCACAGACACAACAACACAAACCGCTCTTTGACTGTATTAGGAGGAGAAGTTGAAGATGAGAGGTTCATAAATTCAGTCATGTGTAAATCTGAACTGATGAAAGCTGATTAAAGTACGTTCTTACATGTTTTATAGCCTGATAAAAAAAAAAAGTTGGCTTTACATCCAAAAATGGAGAGAATTTTTTCTTTTTGTTTATTTTTCCATTATGCAATAGAGAGATAGATGATTGTCTAGACACCTGGGGTTAAAACACACCTGTGGAGTTCAGGTTGTGTCTAATCAATCATTAAAACCGAAGCAATTGCAAATAATGAACAAACCAAAGTATGTTTGTGGAGTACCGTTATTTTTTTCCCCTGAATCATTTGTTCAAGAGGTCATGAAGATTTCTCTCTTTCTCCCTCTTTCTTTCTTCTTTTTGTTTGGTTTTGGAGACAATTTGAGTGAAGTTATTGATTCTAATCAGCAAATTTAGCTAAAATAAAGAGAATGTTAGATCACTTTCAAAACACTGTTACTTATGGAAGCTTATTGCTGTCAGTGTTAGGATAAAACATATAGGAGCAGTATCTCGTTATAATGAGAAAGTTTCTCAAAATAACATGTTTAGTATCTCGTTATAATGAGAAAGGTTGTAACGGTAAAATGGCGATTTTTATGTTGTGGTGTTCTACTCAGAATGAACGAAACAATTTTTCCAGTTATTGGTGTTTAACTTTTAGAATTGAATATAATTTCATCCCACAGTGGGGAAATTCACTTGTTACAACAGCACCAACACTCAAGATGATAGATAGAAGAGAAATAAAAACAAGGGTATATGCATATACACATAGGCAGTAATCTAGTATTGTAACCTTCGATCACCAAAAACCACGAAAAAAAAAGAAAAAAACTTGAGTTTATGAAGTACAACAGCAGCAGTGCCACAACGGGAGCAAAACCGCCAAACAAATGTTTAAATCAACAAATTGCTCTCTCTAGGTCTCTTCTCTGCCGGCTCCGGCTTTTTGTATATTATCTTATTAATTTAAAAAGGTTTAAAATGTTTTAAATGTGAAAAAGTATGAACAGGAAGTCAAATTTTACTCAACAGCATCTCAAAAGTGGAAGTACCGCAAATGCGTGGACAAGAAATCCAAGTGAGGCTGTTTTCTCCATTGTTTTCAAAGCGGAGGACGGCCTGACTGAAGTGAGGAGGAATATTTTCATCTGACAAATTACTGCTTTTTAAAAAGGTATAAAGAAGCTCTCTCTGACTCAGTCTTCTCCCTCCGTTTCTTCTGGACAAGATTCAAACATCCCGCGAGATGTCGGCGTTCACCCGTTAGAGCTATCTTGTTATTACAAGACATAAAATATGCTATTTTGAGAAAGTTTCTCTGTAAAGGATACGAGTGTCATTTTAATGAGAAACTTTATCACAAGACCCTGCTCCTATACTTTTTCCTCACACTGACAGCAATATGCTTCCTTAGATATCCCACCAGTACATGGGTATAGTATGTTTATTTGTGTCTATGCTTGTTTTTAGGATCATTCATAACGTTGCCTGAAAATATTACCAAATATTCGACAAACTGTAGTTCAGTTTAAACTGGAATATTTTTTTTAGATCTAGATCTTTTTTTCTTTTAGTTTTCATGAAGACTTTCAGAGAACTTGGAGAAAAAAATATGAAGAGTCAAGCTAGAAAACACTTGATAGAACTCAATTCCAGACAGCTGCACGCTGGCAGATCCGCTCCGTTCAAGCAGGGGGGGGGGGTTCACTATGTGACGTTCAGTGTTTGAGCGGGGGGGAGCGCCTCATGGAAGTTTTTTTATTTTAAGCCAGATTGGTTGGTGCCCCCCTGGCCATTTGGTGCCTTACGCACAGTGCGTGACGTTCGTGGGCGGCACAACGGCGCTGCTCCATTATCTCATAATGCCCTGATAAAACCAAAGAAGCAGTTTTATTAAAGCAAAAAAGTACTTTTCACTAGATTATGTTGTCTCAGTTTGAACATCCTTTTAAGGGGACTGTTTATTCTCTTTATCCCAAACAAGCTTTGTAAAAACGTGTCAGGTCTCACCCGAGAACAATCATTCATTTGGAGCCAGTAGTCTTATCCAGAATGATGATCTCATCCCTGATTCTTTATGATCTGTTTAATTTATACCCTCTCATGATAAGAGTAAGAACAACGTGCACATATGCAGCTTTGCTGCCACAGAAAACAAAAATTTATAATTTTCAATCATTTTTCTACAAACAGTAACATTAAGCTCTTTTTTGTCTTTTTTCCACACCCCTCTCCGTGTTTGTGCGGTCAGCGTTATGAACTTGGATGATCTAACACGGAGGGGGCTGTACCTGAGTGACATCCCACTACATGACGCCACGCGTGACCTGGTGCTGCTGGGTGAGCAGTTCCGTGAGGAGTACAAGCTGACCCAGGAGCTGGAAATCCTGACAGATCGGCTCCAGCACACTCTCAGAGCTCTGGAGGACGAGAAGAAGAAAACAGATAGGTCAGACTACTTTTATCATACAATAAAAGGCTAATTTAGGCTAAACCGCTCAGACATTAGGCTTTAAAGCAGCAATCCAGTTTTCCACCCTATCAGGAATTACAGTATGTATGATTTTTTAGAAATACGTGAAGTCTGACCCTGTACTGTCTTAGGGTTCTACAACCCCCCAAGGCGCTTCACAACACAATCAGTCATCCACACACGCAGACACACATTCACACGCTGGTGGTGGTGAGATACACAGCTGCCCTGGGGCTCAACAACGGAGGCGAGACTGCTGAGCACTGGTGGCACCGGTCCCTCCGACCACCACCAGCAGGCAAGGCGGGTTAAGTGTTATGCCGAAGGACACAACAGCAGCATTCTCTACTGGACTACTCTACATCCTGAGCTTGCTGCCTCTAGATGTGATGCTTCCAGCCGTAATCACAGAAGTAGGGAGAGGGGCTTACGGTGCAGTACATTTTTTCACCTCTAGATGGTGCCCTCTAAGAAAAAACTCCAGATTTCGTCTTCACGTCTGGTTTTCTCTTTTTCATGTATTGGCATTGGAGATAACTCCTTGTGCTTACAGGAACATTCTAACTAGATCTTCACATAGCTATGATTAGCCCAGGAAAAAAACACAGACAAATAAAATCTCCGGCTTTGGCAAAGTTGCGTTTTTAGTGAAAATAAGAATCTTTGGCAATGTAAGGCAAGGCAAGGCAGCTTTATTTGTATAACACATTTCACACACAGAGGCAATTCAATGTGATTTCCAGGAGCAAATCATTTTCCAGAGGAAAGATAAAAAAAAATAACCTGTCAAGGTTTGTCAAGAAACAGGTGATTTATTTCAGCATCTACCTAAATTATAAAACCACAAGGTAGTGCATCACTTTATAAAATAAAATATTTATATAATATAACAATGCAGGAGTTCAACAATTCAGTCATTATCTGTCTAGTTTAGTGATTCAGCCTCATGCTCCTGTGCCGTAACAATACTGTGAAAACAAAGTGGTCGTGTTTGCTCATTCATTCATCTTGTAGTGAGATAAAGAAGGAGACATGAGGAGAATTTTCCTTTTACGGTCAGAATCCACTCAGGAAATCTCACACAGTTCTAAAAATACGACATAACAACAGGAGCACCTGGGGTCGGACTTTATTATGCAGGCTGATATTTACCTGAGCTGAGCTTTAGTCCTGGTTATGATGACGACAGTTCAGGCTCTGATCTGTCACAGATGATCACAAAGGTGCAGCGTGGTTTTTCTAGCGACCACTGGAGAAATCCTTCTCATAGAAAGACCCTTACTCTCCTGTTGGATCTTTAAATTATTATTCTAACCATGCTCCAACATCAGACGGTCTCAGGCTTCCAACAGGGATTCAGATTCTCCTTTTAACATTTAAGAGAGCTGCTGCTGAGCTGTTCACAACGCTATGATTTCTGATCAGAAGACCTTGTTTTGTCTTTGCAGCGTGTCAGACATGTTCCAACCAAAGAGAAAAAAATGTACATTGTGTTTTTGTATATTGAAATTGTAATCTTCAAGTATAATTGTCTCCACCAGATGAGTATATGTGTACAATTTACCGGCAAGCTTCTTCAAGGGCTGTTCATTATCTGCATGCATTTTTTTATTACGATGCATCACGGAAGTTATATTGCTTTTAATAGGGCAACCATGATCTAGCAGTTGCCATAGAAACACCACCCTTCCAGTCTGAGAGCAGCTTGCATTGCAAAGTGACCAAAAGGTGGTGGGAGAGCAAATAAAAGCGTTGATCCATGGCTGGACTTGAGTCTGGCTCCTCACTGTGCTGAGCAAACACATCATAACTGTGTCCTTCGTCTAAACGCTCGCTCCTTTTCTTCTGTTTCAGATTGCTCTATTCCGTTCTGCCGCCATCCGTTGCCAACGAGCTGCGACACAAACGCCCGGTCCCAGCTAAACGCTACGACAATGTTACCATCCTGTTCAGCGGCATCGTGGGATTCAACGCTTTCTGCAGCAAGCACGCCTCAGCCGAAGGAGCCATCAAGATAGTCAACCTGCTCAATGACGTTTACACGCGGTTCGACATCTTGACAGACTCCCGGAAGAACCCTTATGTGTACAAGGTCGGAGGAACGGACTTTGTGTAATTTTATCTAAATAAATGAATAATAATGTGGGTTTTTCACATGCATAGAGCTCACGTCCAAGCACAGTGCAGTTTTACTGAACGACTGCAGGGTTTTATAGGCCTCGTGCAGCAGATTTACACCCCAGGCTCTAAGACAAGAATGCACTTTGAGAAGTCAAACAGACCTCAGCTCTTCCTGGGGATCTGCTTCAGGCATTGGGTCACCAAAAGAAGTAATATTTACTCAACCAGCTGAATGGGTAGGTGGTCCTGGACTTTTTAGCAGGACTCAAAGAGGCTGTGAATGTCTTTAAGCTGATGTAAGTGTTTAAGTGTTTATCACACAGTGTTTCAGTTTATTTCTGGTTCCACAATGTTTACAAAAGCTGTCTTTGTAGCCTGGTGGGAGCTATAAAATCTACAGGAAACTCAAGTATAAAGAGAGGAGATTAGGTCTTTACGTCATTGATTTTTAAGGAATAAATCTGTGTTTTTATACAGGTGGAAACGGTGGGTGATAAGTACATGACTGTGAGCGGTCTGCCGGAGCCGTGCACGCATCACGCCAAATCAATCTGCCACCTCGCTCTTGATATGATGGAGATCGCTGGACAAGTCAAGGTGGACGATGAACCAGTACAGGTACTTCCATTTAGAGAAATGTAGATTCCTCCATATTTTCAGAAATGTCCAGATGCACTGATTTCTTTGACAAATAAGCATTTTCATCAGTAAGGGTTTTTCTAAGTGGTCAGTATCAACTCAAGTATTTAATTCATGCAAAGACATCTAAACATTTAAGTCCGTAAATTGAGTTTTGGATGATAAAGTGAAAAAACTGAAGATCAAAGCTCATAAATAGGACCCAAGGAACCTTCAAGATTTAAAGAGCGTTTGTGTGGAAGAATGGTCCAGAATCAGTCCTAGGCCACGCAGACGACTGGTCTCTTCATACAAGAGGTGTCTAGACGCTGCAATCACCAACAAAGGCTTCTCTACAAAGTATTAAATAAAGTGTGTTCAATACTTATTCCCTGTGTCATTTCACTTTATTTATTATGACTCTACTTGTTTACTTAAATGTTCTGATTTCTTTGTATGAATTCAATATGGCAACATCTGGTGGATATTTTCATTTTGTGTCAGTAGCCCTCTTAGAAACACCCTTAAAAAGCTGATGTGTGAAATAATTATTCTGCTCGCTATAAATATACTTATCAGACTTTTTAGATATTCATCAGAATAAATAAATCCCAGATTTCTGATGTTTTTATTCTTCTCTTGGACGGTATCGTATCGATGATTCAGTTTCTCTGTTTGGCACATGCAGTCGTCATAGTCACTCTGTTTTCCTTCACATATTTATTTATTTATGCAGCTTTTTAAGCAATGCATCTGTTCTTTTGGCACAAATAATCTCAGATTCTCTTTTTCATTTCTTGATTTTTGATCCATGATTTATGAATAATTATATCAGTGCATCTGGACATATCTTCACATTATGTCTTGGGAAAAGTTCGGGGGGGAAATATGTTTTGATTTATTGAGTGTTGAGGACTGTTACGGTACTGGAAAATAACGTTGGGTCAAGAAAAGGTCGTTTATTTTGGGATATGGCGCCAGCTAAAAAGAAAGTCCAGTTTAGTAGCAGAAACACTCGTCTCACCATCATCTCACGGTCCGACGGTTAAAACTAGATTCTCTTCTGTCCGAGACACTCGAACCATGTTTGTGCTCCGAACACAACAAGCACTGAAGTGCACCAGCTCAAGTATAAATATTATTCTGTAGAGGGGTCTGAACTACAATTAGAAGTGTTTGTTGCAAAATTAAAGAAGCAGAATGAAGATGCTGCATGAAGAGTTTCCTGGCAGAGTTAACTCCTTATCCACCCACTAAATGTTGCACCTTTTCACTCGATAACTTTAAGAGTTGTGAGAACAGACTGTGAAAAGCATTCAAAGAATAGATGCCTGCATCTTTTTATTTGTGGTACAAAAGCATTTACAGTGTTTGATGTTACATTGACACACAGGGTTATTTTAATGCCGCTGTAGTCGCTCTCAGAGTCACTTTTTAACAGCAGAAGTTAGATCGGGTGTTTTTGTGTTTATTTTAGAGACAAAAATAATTTTTTTGCTTTAGTTCATTTTAAACCGATAGAGAGAGCCAGCTTCTGTAGCCGAGGATCAGACCGCCAAGGTCCCCGCCTTCGACTACCACCCATCACACATTGCACCCGACCCCTTTGGCCCCTCCCACAAGTGGTGAGCCCATGGGAAGAGGGACATACGTCTCCTCTTTGGGCTGTACTCGGCCGCCAGGTGCTCGCCAACATGCCCCACCTCCAGGCCTGACTCCAGAGGGGGACCCCGTTGACCCACGTCCGAGCAAGGGAACACTGTTTCCATTTATATTATTCTTCATAAGGGGTCTTTGGGCTGCACTTTGTCTGATCCCTCACCTAGGACCTGTTTGCCATGGGTGACCCTACCAGAGGCATAAAGCCTCAGACAACTTAGCTCCTATAGGATCATTGGGACACTCAAACCCCTCCACCACTGTAAAGTGGCAGCCCAGGGAGGGGCATCCAAGACCGTGGTCTTGAGTTGGAAAAGGGTAGAATGCCTTCTCCAGGTCAGGGACGAGGTCCTGCCCCAAGTGGAGGAGTTTAAGTATCTTGGGGTCTTGTTCACGAGTGAGGGAATGGTGGAGCGCAAGATCGATAGGCGGATTGGTGCTGCTGCGTCTGCAGTGATGCAGGCGTTGTACCGGTCTGTCTGGGTGAAGAGAGAGCTGAGCCGGAAGTCGATCTACGTTCCAACCCTCACCTATGGTCACGAGCTTTGGGTAGTGACAGAAAGAACAAGATCGCGGATACAAGCAGCCAAAATGAGTTTTCTCCACAGGGTGTCTGGGCTCTCCCTTAGAGATAGGGTGAGAAGCTCTGTCATCCGGGAGGGGCTGGTAGTAGATCTGCTGCTCCTCCACATCGAGAGGAGCCAGTTGAGGTGGCTCAAGCATCTGGTTAGGATGCCTCCTGGACGCGTCCCTGGTGAGGTTTTCTGGGCACGTCCAACCGGGAGGAGACCTAAAGGAAGACCCAGGACACGCTGGAGGACTATGTCTCTCAGCTGGCTAGGGAATGCCTTGAGATTCCCCTGAAGAAGCTGGCCCAAGTGGCTGGGGAGAGGGAAGTCTGGGCCTCCCTGCTTAGGCTGCTGCCCCGCGATCTGATTCCGGATAAGCTAATAAAGATGGGTGGGTGGGTGGGTGGATGGATGGATGGATGGATGGATGGATGGATGGATGGATGGATGGATGGATGGATGGATGGATGGATGGATGGATGGATGGATGGATGGATGGATGGATGGATGGATGAAACCAATAGAGATGGCATAAACCTTTGTATTATTCACTACTCACTCTGGTTTCCAGATCACTATTGGGATCCACACAGGAGAGGTGGTGACGGGGGTGATCGGTCAGAGGATGCCCAGATATTGCCTGTTTGGAAACACAGTCAACCTCACCAGTCGCACTGAAACAACGGGTGAAAAGGGAAAAATAAACGTGTCTGAATACACTTACAGGTGAGCCTGACTACTCTGTTTCACATCATCAGCATTTCTGCAGCAGCTTTTGAATACTTAAAGATATTTTATTTAGCAGTCATGGAAAAATAGAGTATGTTAATAAATGTGTTCAGCATTCACACTGATGCTGCTGTAAATGAGCGGGCATGACTAAGTCTGATTTTTTTTATAAATTCCAGATGTTTGCAGTCTGCTGAGAATGCTGACCCACAGTTTGGTTTGGAGTACCGCGGCCCCGTCACCATGAAAGGGAAGAAGGAGCCCATGAAGGTGTGGTTTCTCTCCAGGAAGACCAGTGACGCGTGAAGCCTTCTGAGGATCAAGCAGAGGCTCATTAAGTCTGGTGAATTTTTGTGGAGGTGATGAAAAGAATCAGATAATAATAGATATTTTTTAAATATTGTAACAAGCACAGAGTATTCAAACCTGCACCAACACGCTCCCACTTTCTGCCTACCCATAATCCATCTTGACTGTATTCTAATAATAGTGCAGTGTTCATCATTAGTATGGGTTTTAACTGTGTTTCAAATACAAAACTACATTAGTAAACGCTCCGATAAACAAAGATTTTTCATCAATCGCAAAAGTTTTAGGTGCCAAGTGTGTGTGGTGTGTGAAAATGCCAAAAAGTCTACCCATTAGTTTAATCGTGAAGCTCCAAAACATTTCAGTAATTATCAAAACTGTATTAGTCATCTATTGAAGATTTATTTTAGTAGCTAAATAAATAAAATGCACACTGATTTATTCATTTGTTGCACCTTGCTTCTCATTGCAGCCATTTTTATCTGCTGGTATCAATAAAGACACTGATTTGTAGTTTTGCTGTAAGTTACAGAAATAGTTTTTACAAAGTCACATATTTATTGTTTGATTTAAGTTTCTGTATTTATTGTTTTACTGTCAAATGTACTGATCACCTGTGAAAAGCAACAACACAA